>WUQG02423815.1:0-14938 GCA_011317285.2 Androctonus mauritanicus | reverse complement strand
CATGCAAATTTTCATTTATTTAATATTTTTTGTATACATACAACGAGATACAAAAGTTTCAATAGAAATATAAAATCATCCAGCGGGCCGCACACTTTAACGTGGCGGGCCGCGTGTTGGCCAGGCCTGTTCTAGATCCAAGATGACATTATGGTAATGATTAGGGATTACAGTAACTGTCATTCATTTGAACAGCGTAGATCCTGGTGTGTTATATTTAAAATAATTAAAAATCCACATTAGGGTAAAACCGGGAGAGATGGCGCAGCTTGTTTTGTTTACTGATAAAATTATTAATAATCATAATCACAAACTTTTATTATTCAAAATAACTTACATGAAACCACATGTAAAAACTAATGCAAAAAATTAATTAAACAAAATGAAAAATTAACAAAACAAACAATTTTTTAAAAGTTGAAAAAAAACCATCTTACCCAAACTATTTTGAATAATAATAATTTTTTTATTATGATTATTAATAATTTTATCAGTAAAAGAAAGGTGAGCCATCTCTCCCGGTTTTACCCTACCGGTAATTATAATTATTTAGTTTTTATTAAAAAACACTAAAAAAAGATATTTTGATCGTTAAAAATTAATTTTATAAGTTTATTTAAATTTTAAAGGCAATCTTTCCGTTTTTGACTGTATATTATTATTCGTAGAATGAATTTAAATCTGTTTTTTTTTATTTATTTTTTATTAGTTTTAAACATTAATCAGATTTGCACTCGTGTAAAGTTTTATTTACTAAATAACCTAATTTTTCTATTGCAGATTTTAGGAAAGAAAAATTATTAATTATTTATTCAAAAATCTATTTTTTTATATCTCTAAATAAAACAATTTCTTTATAGGATATATCAAATTAAAGAAAATTTAGAATATATTTATATCCGATTATCCTTGAGGCAGAAACTAAGCGATAAATAACTCATGCACTTATACGGTTGCCTTTATCTTTTGTGTTAATCGATCGTTTGAGAATTGTTATCCTCTTTTAAATAAGAGAATTAAATCAAAGAATTTAATTTTATTCTATTAACTTAAAATATAAATTTTAAGAAATTTAATTAATAAGGGAAAAAATATTTCAAAGTAATCATATTTTAAATCCTCCTATATCACGGTTTCGTTCTAACACGATTTGAAAATTGTGGAAATCTTCATATAACATGGAACTTTTACCATACGGTTTTTACTTAACACATTTAGAAAATTACGTTCATTCTCCTATTGTTGAAGGAGAATAAACATAATTTTCACAAAACATTTTAATTAATTTTTGTAACTCCACACTATGGACACACAATACACACATAAAATGCAATAATTGGAAAATACTTTGCTAAAATTAGTCATAAATGTAATTTCGCTAGTTTGCTGTGAGAGGACCATACTCAGTCTATTTTCGATTTTGATTTGAAATTGAGTTAATGCCGACCATTGGGTATTTTGTGTTCCAAATGTTCAATTCTTGGGTAAAAAATAAGTTTTTATTCTTCAATAGAAGAATATGAAATAGAGAAAATTTTTTTATTCATAAATTATTTTTGGGTGTATGTTAAGGAACGATTGGTTTGTAGCGGATTACATTACAGATTTTGTAAAGAAACCAAAAAATACGCAAACTTTAAAGGCAGAAAAAAGTTCAGAAAGTGAAATTGATATTGTTAAAAAAAAAAAAAAAAACATTATCGTCTTAACGAAACAATGGTAAGGATGATTAATTATTAAATGAATGTCATATAGATTGTATACTTTTTTCTTTCCTTTTATTTTATATTGTTTTTTTAGAGTCTTGCGTGTATATTTTTTCTTTTCTTTATGTTTGATATTATTAACAACTAAGTTTCATATGTGGAATTAAAGAAAGTTATTTGTTTTAATTGGTTTTGGAACGTAACTTTTTTTTATATTGGCTCCAGATATATAATACGGTTTCACACAACACGGTGTTTTTTTAGGAACTTATCTACCGTGTTATGCGAGAGATGCCTATATTATATATTTCCAGCTATTATTCAACATTAAGATGACTATAGGCTATAACTTACTATACTTTTGAGATCAGGATGATATACAGTTAAGATGTATATATTTTGAACTGAATGCAATGGAAAAAATCCAGGAGCCACCGAAATATGAATTACTGTTAGATATGTATGAATATATAAATATATATATAGGCCTATAGACTATCAGTAGTAAGGGAGAATAAGAAATACAGAACTATGAATGGGATAATTCTGCATACTATTATGCTATGTACAGTATGTTATACTCAAATATGTTGAAGCTATATCTTATTTAGATCTGAGACAGTACTAGATAGGAATTTGGAGAATTAATCATATCATGATAATGAAACATCATCATAGTTTAGTTTATAAGATAAGACACACAATTTTTTTTCATTTAATATTTTGTAAAGACAAAATTCAATGTACTGTACGTATGCTATAATGTATTTTAAATATTTACGCTTATAGTAAAGTTTATTTTAAACTCAAGTTCCTTTAGATTTACAAAAATATATTACTATTATTATTTAAGTATATAAAATACATAAAAATAGGATAATATTGTTCCGAGATCGGTATTTCTCATATGAAGCTACGTGTATAATACTTATAAATTATAAATTTGTTTCTACTTGTATTTGTCGGAATAAAATACATAAAATTTGAAAAATATGACTGAAGAATAGATGAAGATAACAATAAAAACAGAAAACAAAAGGCAGTCTGTCAGATAAGTTATTAAATCATTTGATATAGTAAAAGCTATAGTCTTGATTCATTTGAAAATTGTAAATATTATTTTTACTCATTTTGGCAGAAAATCAATCTCTAGTGAGAAGAGGAAAGAGCTGATTATGTATATATATATATATATATATTATCATCACAAAAGTAAAAACAAACAAATTACATTAATTTGTTGTATTTATCATTATACTGTATATTATTTTGTCATTATATTTAATTCATTTTCATTTTGTAGACCTATTTTTCTTTTCGTTCATATAAATAAGAGTATGTTCACTTAATATGTCATATCAATTTCTAATCTGATTTGATCAAGTTTGCAGCTTACTGTGACCAAATTCTGCACATTTCATAAAACACAGAATTACCCGATAGAATGCGTATTATTACCCTGTAAGATAGATAAATCTATGCAATTGAATTATTTTGTAATTTTTGTTGTGTCCGTTATTGATTTTATGTACACTGAAATTCACTATTTGCTATTTATCATTAGCAAAGATGGATACATTAATCAATAAATGAAAACAGATTATTTTTTCTTGTTATGTAGCTTAAATAATGATAGTTTAACAGAAAATGGGCCGTATTTTTCATTCTCTCTTAGATGTTTTCAGCGTATGAATTCGAACAACATTAATTCATCGTTGTTTATATTCATCAGTTAATTGTACTGAGCACGGGCGGACCGTTAACTTTGGGGGCCCTGGGCTAACAATATTTAGGGGCCTATCGAATTAATCCAAATTAATCTAAAATGTCAAACGGTGAAAGCTACGCTAAACTAACGTACTTTAGAGGAGTTATACTTGCACTCCCACTCCGACGTTGCCACATTATTTGCATAATTGACGAATGACAAAGTATATTTTGATTTTACCGACTTTGGATAGAGTCGTATTTACTATTTACTGTCATTTAAAGCATTGATATTCGATATTTTATTCAAATTCAATAGTGTTGCAAAGCAAATTTAAACTTTATCTAGATACGAAAAAATTTTGTATAATTTATTTTTTCTTAAATTTTTAATTTAAATTGTTTTTATTTTTATTTATTTTTTGACCGCGAAGGGGGCCCTTTGATGGAACGGAGCCCTGGGCTGGAGCCCATAAAGACCATGCCTAAATCCGCCCCTGGTAATGAGAAAGATAATGATGGGTATATTCAATCTCAATGTGCACTGATATTGAATATACCCATCATTATTTTTCTCATAACCAGGCGGATAAATAAGAGACCTGAAAACACTTTACAGATTAGTTTATGACACTAAATATTATTAGACCACGAATCAGTTGGATTGTTCCTTTCATTATTTGTATATTTTACATCTTACTTTTTGAACTTATGTTTTTTTTTGCCTTTAATTTTACGTTAATTAATTAATATTACTTTATTTGTATAATCAATATTCATTTTTAGTACTTTAGTGACCAAATATCAATTTGTAATTTTGTCAATTGAAGTTATTGTCTTAGCCTAAAGAATCTGTAGTAGTATATCCTAAGTTACTTTATATCGAGTAAATTTATTGTAAATATTTTATATATTTATAAAGATTTAAACATTCAAGTTCACAAATGTATGAAATTTTCAAAATTTTTTATAATTGTATAAAATAAACAATTCTTAAAAATCTAATTTATTTAAAAAAATCTATTCATAAAAATCTTAAGACATTATTGATATCATTTACTTAAGTTATATATAGGCCTATATATATTAATTAAATACAAAGCCACCATCTTTTTGGTTTATGATTACTGTTTTGTTGTAATTCATTTTCCGATTTTTGACTAATAATGGTTTTCGATCTATGAACATGTTCTATCCAATTTCTGTTATAAAAATTACAAAACCAATTATGATTTTTAAGATCGTCCATGCGAATCCTTTGTTTTTCCGGCTTCAATATTTTGAGAATGAAATCTTTACATGAATTTGATATGTTGGATGTTTCTCGAAATTGAACCATTCCTTGCTTTGCCATGGTTAAGAATTTTTTTCGATTTGAGATATCAAAAGGAAACTTTCCATAAACCATGACGAATAGTACGATACCCATACTCCATATATCCGAAAGTGGTGCTTGATAAGGAATTTTTTGTAGAATTTCTGGACATGCATAAGCCCAACTTCCACAAAATGTTAAACTGGCTCCTCCTGTGTCATCGTTGTCCCAATCGACAGGGAATTCTTTTGCAAATCCGAAATCGGTAATTTTCAAGGTATCATTTTTATCCAAAAGAAGATTTTCACATTTTATATCACGATGAGCAATACCCTAAAAGAGAGAGAGAGAGAGAAAATAAATAACGAGAATAATAATTTTTAAACTATTGAAAAAATTTATAAAATAAAAATATTAAAACTGTTCAAATTTTGACTATATTAATGAATTTATTTTATATTAAAATTCACCTTTTGATGACAATAATCAATAGCATCTGTTAAATGATGGAACCACTTACAAGCTCTTTCTTCATTAACAAATCTTTCCTTTCTAATTAAATCAAGCAAATCTTTCAGTGCTAATTCCATAATAATATAAACACTGCAAGAAGAATAAATACATTTAATATTTTTCATTTATGATAACTAGTTTTAGAAAATAAAAGGTAATTAAAATTATTTAGTTATAAAGTTTACATAAATCATAATACTTTCGAAGTACAATAATTTTTTAATACGAAAATCTTCTCCACAAAGATTTCGTATAAAATAAAACTTATTACGAGACTTTGCGGCTATGTTACTTGGATTCATTTCAAAAATCGAAAAACATCATAAATGCAGTTTAATTTATGATTTTAAACATATTTATTTGAATTATATCACTTAAGTTTCTGTTTTATTACATCGTTGAACTTTGAACAGAATTGCTCTTAAATTCATAATTTTTTACTTTTTATATTCAATGTTTATCAAATACTAAACTGTTAGCCATTTCAGAATTTATTATGAGCCATGATGTATTTGTCCTGTAATTGCAGGATAGGACAAACACATCAGAAGCAGCCTAGAATTGAATGAATTCATTGATTTTGGATTTAATGTGGTTTTCACGACTCGATTCGTAATAAATATATTAAATTGATTTTGCATGACTTAATGAGATGCATTTGAGAATGCATCACATTAATTCTACAAAAATCGATGTTAGTGTACGTTTTCATTTTAATCTAACAGAATTATAATACTTGCTCAAAGTTTAATATTCTATACAGAATTACTTTGAAATGTTTTTCTTATAATATTTATCCTTATATTTATTAATTTTTAACTAACTTCTATTAATTTTTGAATAAAAGTCTTTTTCGTAAAGATCACTTGTTTTTCATGTAGCACCATTTTGCTTTTGAATGCAAGCATAAATTAATGTTTACTGTTAAATTTATGTTAATATCATTACAAATTAAGTAGGTTATTTTAATTGACAGCTAAGTAATTTTATTTTTGAGAATCCATCTTTAAGTTAGAAATGTCAAATGAAAACTAGCAAACTCTCGAATCAAGTTTCAATTGCATAATAGATTCTGGCTAATTTTAATTTTAATTTAGCATAACTAATTTATAAATATAAATAATAGTCGCATTTAATTCTCATCTGCTGTAAAAGAATTCAGAGTTTTTCTTGACATAACAAATCAACTGCTTTCACTTTACAAGCTCGGTAAAGCATTGACTCGCCATCTAAATATCAAGTTCAATTCTAGGTCCTATATCTCCAGACATTTTTAAAAGAGATCCGGATCCAGCTCATTGAATACCTTATCCTTCATCTGACAGCTAACTGCACTACCTATGTAGGGCGGTTGGTAACATTGGAATTCAATGTCTTTCAGTATACTTTGATTAGAAAATTGCATAAAAAACAACGAAAAGGAAAAACCTTTTATAACTTTTGACTATCTTTCTTTCTACGTGGTTTAACCTGTGAGTATTAAGCGGCGGGACATTCCAGTTCCCACCACGAGCCACCTGTACCCTAATGGAATTGCCTGTCAGATGAAGGATGGGGTCAACAAACCAACCAACCTTGGATATCTAAAAGCTTTGAAGATGTGGGACCCAGGAATTCAACTTGGATCCTTCAGGACTGGAGGAACCGAGAACAGCATAGTACACTTCCACCGCGACCATTGGGCCAACAACTTTTAACTGCCAAAGAAATATTTTGTCTTTCAAAATTCTGAAATAGTTATGCATTAAAATGCATAAATAATCATTATATCCAAGAATTCTAAAACCGGTTTTGAATTCGAGAGTAATTGATCAAATATAGGACTCTGTATTTAATTCATAATATGATAAAAATCCAGTAGTATCTAATATATATCGAAAATATTACCCTAATTATTAACTTTATATAAAAAATAGTAGTACAGTATATATAAATTGTTATACTTACTGTTTAGAAGATTCGATGATTTTAGTATATTTAATGATATTAGGATGCTTGACAACTTTTATAATGTTCAGCTCGCGAATTAAAAATTTTTCCGTATATCCAGGTGGACATTTTTGCTTTGATATTATTTTCACAGCGACATACTCATTCTTCTCTATATAAAGGGCCTTTTTTATTATAGAAAACGAACCTTTGCCAAGAACAGATTCAACCAAGAATCCTTTTTTACACAAAACGTGTTTATGGATCATTGCTGATTGTCTATCCAGTTCATCAGTAGACAATTCTTTTGAATTCGTCATCCTTTTTAAAATGTATAGTTCTCTCTTAACTTAAAATTATAAAAATGAGAATAGTATTATTCGAATTAAGTAAAACATAATTTATTATTATACATTATTACGAAATAATATGAAATATTTGGAATTTAACTAAAAGCTCAATCTATCGAAACTTGAAATACGTTTTAAAATATTGCATCAATATTGTTTTTGAATAATAAAGAATTATCAATAAATTAATTTTAATTTAATATGAACAATCTCAGAATAGATGAATTGTCACTAAAATGTGAACATGAAAACTCTTCAAGTTTCAATCGGTGACAAGGAGAGAGAGATTTTTAATTAATAGAACAGAATCATAAGACTTTATTCAACATTTTGTACATCAGGATCAGATATGCATTTCGGATGTTTTAACATCCCTCATCAGTCTGTTGGAATACAAGTGCTAATTTAAAAATATATATTTTTTTAACAGCAAGTAAAATATGACAAGAATTATGGCTGAATGATCTCAAGGTGATTATTGTGTTAATGATTTCGATATATTCATCAATCATTAACACAAAAACAAGATGAATTTAAATTCAGATCATAATATAAATAAAGTGCGATATTTTAATATGCACTCAAATAGTAATTAACTTCTCCAACACAGAAACAGAACCTAAGTCAGATGTTTTTTAAATAGTTTTATTTCACTATCGCTATTCAAGACTACAACAATTTAAAATCCAAAATCGTAATAAAGCACAACATTTTTTTTTACATATAATTTGTAAGAAATTTTATAAAACCTTATTAGGTAGGAATTTCAATTTTATTCCTTATTATAGTGGATCATTCAGCCATAATCAATTTGTTGTTATCCCTTTATAGCATCATGTGTCAGTTCTGCTACAAACCATTTCGTCGTTAATAAAAACAAGAAAGAATAACTTAGCCCATTTTAAATCAATGGAACAGTACGGTAACACACCGTTCTATGCATTTTAGTACAATATGTTCCTCCAATGGCGATAAGACAGGATCAAGTTGGACATTGACCAGTCTGGGCTGAGAAGAGGATCCGTTGTAAATATCCAGGATGTAATGGCGTCTCAGAAAAACTGTGCGAAAAATGTGGCGTAGCGTTGTGTTATAATAAACAAAACAATTGCTTCAAAATATTCCATACTTCTTAGCCAGCAAATGGAATATTCTGAAGCATTATAGCACAATGTGACATAAATGTCACAGTCTTTTTTTTTGCTGATTTTTCATTTTATAATTAAAATTTGGAAATAATAAAAAATACGTGTTTTATTAATTGCTAAAACTTATCAAAACGACTGGTATTCTGACACTTTAAAGATAATGAATTAAAATTATTATTATTTCTTTAAAATTGTCAGAATACTACTGTTTGTAAATTTCGTAAATTTATTCCGTGGAAAAATCTATTGTGTATGTACAGGTTACAGCAAATTCGAAAGCTTATCTGGGTTCTGACTTTTTGAGATCAGTAATAATCAATTGTTTAATTTTTGATGATTTAATGAAAAACTGTTAGCCATATTCTACTTCATATTAAAAAAGTGTATTTTAAAATTAGTACTTGTACACTAACGGACTGATGACGAAGTTAAAACATCCGAAATGCATATCTAATCCAGATGTATAAAATGTTGAACAAAAATAAGAATCTATCTTATCTTGTCATCGATTGAAACTTGAAGGCTTTTATGTTCAAATTTTAGTGAAAACCAAGGATGTTTTATACATGTATATCGATAATGAAAACTTATCTACTTACTAATTAAACAATTTCCATAATCATCCTAAATCAGACCAGAATAATTGAAAACATATCCGAAAAATCAGATTTTAACTTAAAATTTAAATTTTGGATTATTTTTAATTTCAGTGAAATATTATTAATGTAAATTATAATTTAACGGTAGAATAATTCTTTAATTTAAAATTAATTATTATTAAACGTATTAAAAATAAATTGAAGTATAGTACATTCTAATTTAGGGGGCGCTTGTGCAAAATTTGGATTTGTTTTCATTTGAGGTTTGTTTGTAAATACTGTATATTAATAAGAATGTTTTTTTTATCAAAAATGTGATAATTATTGTTAATTATTTAAAATATTAATAATAGTGTAAAATACTAAAAGTTAATTTATATAAACTTTCATAGATCACCTGCTAAATTAATTATGATTTGTTTGATCCACTTTGAATAAAGTTAACTTTTGTGAGAACTATATTGATTATCAAAAAATACTGTGCATAAATTTGATCCTAGAGAAAAATGTAAGATGTCATATTTCTCTCAACTATCGGAAATCTTCCTTAAATAAACAGCAATCAATAATAATATCAGTTTCTATTACATCTTTAAGAAAAATATTTTTCTACCTAATACATCTTTATTAGAGAAAATATAATCAGTTTTAATCCAGATAAATCGGAGTAGAAAACTTAAAAATTAATAGATGACTATAATTTTATTGAATAAAATTAATGATTATTTATGGTATCCAAATGAATTTGAAAAAAGTATCGTTACTAAGATCGTATATTCAGTTATATACTAAAATAATATATATAACAAATTTTAAATTTCTTTTAATAGTAATGAAAATATAAAAATCTTTGTAATGAATAAAACAGTAGTAATTATTTCCAGAATATATACCAATGAATGAACAATCTTCACATTATCTGAAACTTAGACATAAATCTAGGATATGAATATAGAATTTTACTTATATGAGTTCAATATGCTGCTAGCATTGAGTGCAAATGCTCTAATTGATTGAATTTTTATGCTTTTGCTGATATTTGAGGAAAATCATTACTTTATAATTATTATATACCACAGTCACTTAGCACAATCATCATCAGTATAACGTTTGATTTCTACCTAATACACTTTAACAAAAAGTTTGAATCCAAATTATTCAGCTCACAATAGTTAAATTTTGATTAAATTTTTTTGTTTGCTTGTCTTTCTGAGATCTTTATGACTGCAGCAAAAAAATTTACTTAGATGTACTGTAATGTCTTCATTTGCATATAACATAATTTCAAAATATAATAATAAAATATCATCAATAGATACAGCAAACTATTGGTTCAGTCTTGATGGAACTGGTCTTAAAAGATGTCTAAGAAATTAAATTGAATGAAGTTCATCATCAGATTTTGAATATCTTCAATGATTCTTGAGATATTGCATATTCAATCAATAAAATTTGAACCAATCAAATTTTTATGCAAAAAGAAATGTTTAAGATAGAGGACATTTCTGGATTCTCTGCTCCCAAATCTTATACAATATTGAAAGAAATATGATTTAACTCAGTTTTATGATGCTCTATCTAATTTTGGTGATTTGAATGCTAAACATATAACATAACATGTAATGCTGTGTAACCTTTGGTTCTTATACCTTTAATTAACATGAAAACTTTAGATATAGGGCATTAAACTCATCATAAAATTCTGTTCTAATTTGAGTATTTATTTCAATTCTTTGGTTGAATAGTTGCTGAAAATATGCATTTATTTGGTAAAAAATTGAAAAATTCTCGGTATGATGTATTGGAGCCAAACTTTGTTCAATGGATCTTGCACTGATGAAACTGAAACTTTGAAGCTTCCCAAGGATATTTTCCAGAATAAGAATTTTTATTTTTTGATATCTATTTTTGTTATTAAAAGATGCAAATTTTTGTGACAATAAGAAATAATTTTTGTCAAGAATGAGAAATTTCATAAGATTCAGATCAAAAGCTCTTAGAATATATACAATGTTTTGCCTAAAACATTATTATACCTGCTTAATTTGCATAAAAGCTGTTTTTGACAAGTCATATCATTTTTATAGAAACAAAACTAATAGTCTGATTAAATTTGAGTATTTTACGTAAGATTCAGCATCAAAAAGTGGATAAGCTAGCAAATTTTCATATATGTATCTTAAATAGTTTCTTAATTACTTTTGTTGTTCTTATTTGGTTTTTATTATCTGATGGTTTTTAAATAAAATTTGTATCCAAATGATTTGCTTTGTAAAGTATTTTTCTTCAAGAAACTAAGACAATGTACACATTTAAAGTAAAAAATTGATCAATTTTGCAAACTACATAATCTTAGAACATTTTTCACTTTGATATGTGAAAATGATGAGTGTAATATAATATATCTAAAGTTTTCATGCTAATCAGAGTTATAAGCAACCAAAGATCAGATTGCATTATATATTATGTTCAGCAGTGGCTCATAGTTTGAAATCATGGGGGTGCTGCAACTTTCAAAATATACTTGATATTTCATTGTAAATTCTATTATACTGCTTATTCACCAATAACTTATAGTTGAAATTCGTTAAAAAAATTTAGTTGAAATTCGTTAAAAAAAATTGTTCTATTTTATCTTTATATTTATATTTGTATTCATTTTTTCGTTCTAAAAGCATAAAAACCATTTGTATTTGTATATGCAAAGCCTGAAGATGGCAAATTTCTTTATATTGCCAAAAACGTTCGACAAAATAAAAGATATTAACCACAACTGCATTTAGAGTTGGATCTATTACTTTCATATACTTTGATATATACATACCATAAATACAGTGTATAAATGTTTGGATAAAATATCAAAATTATGGTAAAAATTAAAAAAAATTAAACATAAAAAAATATATTGTTTATTGTTGATAAAATTACAGTTTGGTATAATTTGAAATTACTAAAAATAAAATATATTCTTCTTGTTTTGTGTCATGAAAAAATATTGTTTATTATTGATAAAATTATACAGTTTAATATAATTAAAAATGTTATGTCTTTAACTGTAATGTCCAAGTATTTAAAGAAATTGAGTAAAACACAATAAGCACTAGGAATGTGTTACTGCTGGTATGACCTGCATATAAACAACAGTGGAACTGTGGACAGACAGTGTCACATTACACTAATAGCTCGCATCTACACATGTCACTATGACATGCATATGCTTGCCATGAGCATGTGTGAGTAGTAATATGGCACTGTTGTAAACATGGTGTCATTAGTATCCTTTGTCCTCCTAAGTGCTACAAGATGGATTTTTTTACAAAATAAGAGAATTGTATAGGGTTTGTTGATGATAAAATTAAATATTACAAGCAAATATAAATAAATTAATAAATCAAGAATATATATATCAAGAAAAATATATAATAAGAATAAATATATCAAGAAAAATTTAGAGTTTGCAGTTGCCTAACTTTTCTCGATATATTTATATATCGAGAAAAGTTGGGGTATGCAGAAAAATTGGGATTTGCAATGCCTAAGCACAAACCATCCCTGATGATGTTATCTAGCACAACAGTCATTGCCAATAAAGCATTCAAACCACCAAAATTAGATAGAGCATAATGAAATTGAGTTAAATCGTATTTCTGATGAAAAAGAGATGACAAGGAGCCCTCAAAAAAGTGTCCATGGCTGTTGATTTAAAATAAGGGGACTAGAAGTGTGTACAAAACTAATTTCATTGTTCTGTAATTGTTTAGCAGTTGTTGGACACTTTTTTGATTGAAACTTCTAATCCTCAACTTTTAAATCTTTAGGTACTTTTTCCATGAAATTATATTTTCCTTTATTTCTTGAGAGCATTTTTCAGTAATAACTTAAATATTATACTTCCATCAATTGATAAACTTTATTTTATCCACATTTGCAAATTATCTATAAAAGATTATAATAACTTTTTCATGTAGTTACATGGATGCCTTTATATATATAAGCTACAGTTTATACATAAAAATGTCCATTTTCCAGTTTCAGATTTTCATCTAAATTGGAATTCTGCAATAAATTTTATGTACTAGATTTCCATCAGCTAATAAATTTTATTTAACTTTTTCTATGTATTTTAGACACCTTTATATATTATACATAAAAATCCATAAAACTGCATGAAAACATTTTTGAATATTATGAGAAAGGGCTATTTTCCAATTTAAGAATTGATCTAAATTGTAATTTTGCAGAAATTCTATCTAATATTTTAAAAATGATTTCTATTAGCAGTAATTTCAGTGCAAACTCATGATAAATATAAAAACATTTTTATTCTGAATATTTAATTATATATATTTTTAATCAGATTTTAATATCATTGTAATAAATTAATAGAATGATGATGATGTTTAGAGTTCACTGTAAGAACAGCAATGAGTGATAACAGAAGTGCAGAATATTATGAAAACAAAAATGAAAATACACTTCTTGTAAATGAAGACTTGGAATCAGGTGATTATATTAAATTTTATATAATATTTTCTGATATTTAATTAAAATGATATTTATTCTGTATTAATGAAAATTCAAAATTAATAATTTATCTATACATTGAAATATATTTAATTTCAAGTAAATCTCAATAAATACTAATACAATAGATCCCTGACTTATATGGTTTCACAGATATGCATATGGATAAATCTTTTATTTATTTATTTTTTGTTTAATTTCCATCAAATGCCAATGAACATTTCATTAAACAATATATATATATATATATTTTTTTTTTTTTTCAGAAATATCACTTATAGCCTTAAATTTTCTTATCTATGCTTAAAATATGCTCATAAATTTCATTTGGCCATTCTGTTTGCTAATGTGTCCAATCATGTATATTGAATTTAAGTACTGTTGAATTTGTATGGTTTTCAATTTATGTGGAAATTTTTTGGATGAATTAATCTTCAGAGATCTAACTATTGTATTATATTGAAATTTATAAAGTATTATAATAACATAATTTTAATATTGTTATAGTACAATAAAGTAAACCTGACATTCTTGAGGATTAAGAAATGCCAACTTTAAACATAATTTATCTAAGAAGGATTCTTATATTCATGTTAATATGATATTTTTGATTGGATATAATATAGATGTCAGAATATCATTTGTTGATTTTCATCTAGGGAATAGAATGAAAATAAAAGTTTTTATTAAATTCCATATTGAATTTCATAAAAATTTATCAGCTAATTCAAAAAGTTATTATTAGAGGATTCAAATAGCATGAAATCTTATGAAGATTTCCTTTTTAAAGAAAATGAACTAAAAATAATTTGAATAGTGATGGGATGTGAAACAAATGTGAAAATATTGATATAATTTTGGTTTATCAAAATATATATGTTTTAAATTTCTGTTAATTTTTAATACAAATATATTGTATATTATCTAATTCAATATAAATAATTAACAGATGCTTTTTTATACTACTTTCTTTCAACTGCTCTAGAAGGTACAGGAATATTCTAATCAGATTACATTTCTAGCACTAATCGAGCAGACCAAGAATTCTTTATACTTCTTTATTGAGAGAAACGTTTTCGGCATTAAAACGCCCTCATCCGCTCATACAATTTGTATGAGCTGATGAGGGCGTTTTAACGCCGAAAAC
>WUQG02423804.1:0-14940 GCA_011317285.2 Androctonus mauritanicus | reverse complement strand
TCTTGGTGTTGGGCAGGAAATTTTAGAATATCATATATTATTCCCATTCTACATAGTTCTAAGAATAACATAAAAAATGGCTGCTTCTGCATATGCAGCTAAAGCTAAATTTAAGTAATAAAATTGCCTATTTTTTCCCATTTCTTTTCTACAAAAAGTGGATGAATATGTATTCTGTTTAATTTTCCTATTTTAAAATAAATATATCTAGGAATAATTAACTAAACTCTTATAAATTCAGTTCTTGAAAATGTATTAACTGATTATAAAGAAAGATTCAATAACAAATAACATTCTAATAAATTTATATAATTAAACTCAAGAAAGTTCTGGATAAATAAGGGGAGAATTGTTTCTCATTCTTTTATTAAATTAAAAATTAATAATAAAATTAAAAATTGTAAATTAAAATAATTTTATAACAAGTTATTTTATATAGGCAGTGTTTTTCTTTACCATTAATGGTAAAATAATTGTGTAAATAGATATTGTTTGAAAAGCCCCTCCCATAAACATTTTTTTCTGTTTATTCTTAGTGCTATAGATATTGTTCATTTATTCTTACAGGCACTGTTATTATGACATTTTGAATTGCACAGAACTTTTTGACATCGATATTTGCACTTACTTATTGTTACAATAACTTATGCAGTGGCACATGAAACCTTGTTGGGACCAAGAGATGCTTTCCTCAGTGTACTACTACAAACACATGTCCTGATCTGTTTCAGAACAGTCTGTGGTCTTTTCAAAATGCTCAGAATATGTATTGGTTTTTGGTGGAGTTGCCCACAACGTGTTATGGTTTCCTCATGGTGGCTACAAAGCGAAATAATGTTGATCATCAGTGTTTGGTCATTTAGAACTGGACACAATGTGTTGTGACTGTTTTTTTCAGTCATTGTGCGATTTCAGTGTTTGGGCGTGACATATGTAGAGACAAACATTGCATTTTGAGGAAGACAATGCATCCTATTATCCTATATATATATATATATAGGATAATAGGATGCATTGGCTTCCTTAAAATGCAATGTTTGTCTATATATATTCTTGGATGGCCAATATTTTTAGGTTTAAGGGATACTTTTCATTTCAGAAATCACTGGCAGTCTAATTTATTAACTATAGTATATTCTATAAAATAGATTACCAGTGATTTCAATCAACAGTTCAAACAACAATAACAATTTTCAATACAGAAAATATGATAGACCACCATGGACTACTTACCTTTCAAAACATGCCAGTCAATGTATTGGCCACCCGATATATATGATAATAGAATGCATTATATTTCTTTGTCTTTTCTCATACTAAAGATAATTCATGCAATCCTAAAAAATAATCATTATGATTAAAAATTAATTAAAATGGCTATACCATTTCAAACTGAGGTAGATTTTGA
This sequence comes from Androctonus mauritanicus, assembly GCA_011317285.2. Classification (NCBI taxonomy): domain Eukaryota; kingdom Metazoa; phylum Arthropoda; class Arachnida; order Scorpiones; family Buthidae; genus Androctonus; species Androctonus mauritanicus. The sequence continues at coordinate 13,532 of WUQG02423804.1, read as the reverse complement.
TATCGCCAAGCAATCTTCATTTCGCTTTCATGCATTGATTCAGACATCTTGTTGCTTCTTTTCTGAGATATTACTGATGGAAGATTCTAGAAAAGTTGAAATTATAAATAATAAAACTGACTAGTTAAGCATTTCACATTAATTTTAAAATATATAAATTTTAATTTTCAATCGCCAATTCCAATCAATATTACAACTTCAATATTTTCAATATTACAATATTACTACTTAACAGTTTGTATTTAATAATTTCTTGAAAATTTGTAAATTTTGAGCAATTTGAAATTAAACATGAGACATATCAGCATCTCTTATTTCAAAACACATCTTCTAGTGAAGACAATATTAATAACCATCATCTATCAAATTTTTTCAATAATTTTAAATAATTTGGATTAGTATTAGTGCCATCCCTAAATTAAGAAATAAATTAATAATTAAATTAAGAGTGGCACTATCTATGAATCAATAAATGAATTATAATTTTTAATTAACTTATCTGAAGAAAGCAAGTTTTGCTTTGGCCCAGGATCAAACTTGAGATCTTTGAGTAATCATCCTGACATCATAACCATTAGACCACTGAGGCCATCTGGCAGATTGAATCTTCAAACATTTCTGTTATAATCAAGGGTTTTTTAAGCAGTATTATGATCTATTTTGTTATTATCCCTTGAGTTTAGGCTTGAAAATTTACATTTTCAACTATTTTAGGAATGAAAAGAATAGCTACACCAAAAGAGAAAAATCAGGTGTATATATATTCTTCCTCTATAATAAATCCTTACAGTTAAATGACGAATATATTGGAATTATGAAAAGAAACTTAAAGCAAAAAATACTTGAATATCAAAATGATATAAAATATGTTACTATGAATATATCATTAGCAAGAGAGTTTTTTGAGCACAATATAGACATTAAATGGAACCAAGTGAAAATAATTGTATTACACAATACTGTAGAAGAAGATTTGTTTCATGAATCATTGGATATTACCAAAGAACTAAGTATAAAAATGTAATAAATGATCAACCTAGTGAGAAATTACCTCAAGCAAGGGAGTAAGCCTTAAATAATAATATGAGTCTTGTCATAATGTAATACTTTTACTGTAAATATTAAATAAAAGTAAACTATAAGCTAAATAAGTAAGATAATATGTTTATTCAAAAATATTTTCAGATATCCATGTAGGCTGCTTGCCTCATTTTAACTAAGGCAGGCTACATGGATAGCCAAAAATGTTTTTGAATAAATAATTTATCTTTCTTATTTGGCTTGTAGTTTATTTTTATTAAGTCTGTCATTATAGTGCTTGGGAATTCCTGGTACATCATTTGTAAAATTAGTTTCTGGTTTGCAAGATTTTCTGATAGTTCACAAATGATAATCTACTTTTAAGCAAAGCTGAAAAAAATCAAAATCTTCGAATGTTATGATGATGTCATAATGACATCATATGTTGGAACTTTTATGAATTCACACACTGACGTTTCATGATATCATCCATTGTACATCATAATGATGTCAAGCACTGGTGACATTCTGGGACATCATTCATTGTTGCATTGTATGTTGGAACATCTGTGACAGCACTCATTGCTATGCAACAATGATGTCACACAGTCAGACATTTTGTGATGTTGTCCATTGTTACTTCATATATTGGAGCTGTTGTGATGTCATTGGTAATTTGCTATATCACATTATGTCACAAAATGATGACATTACTACATCACAATGATATCACATTCAGATGTTTTGTAATGCCATCCGTTACTATTTCATATGTTGGAACTGTTACGATGTTATTACTATAGCATATTTTTGTCACATACTGATAACATTCCAGATATCATCTGCTGTTATGTCATATTGTAATATTGTAATGATGTTGTGCACTGATGATATTTGTGACACCATTCATTATTATGTTGCAGTAATGTCATGCTTGTGAAACCATTACATCATTCCTACTTCATACTTTGCAATGTCAACAATAATAAGAACAACAGGTTAAAAGATTTAAACACATATTTTAAATTATGACCTCAAAGAGCCCTATCCCTCGGGTGATTTTGATTCAGAATATCTTATATTGCCCATGGGGAAAGTTACCTTGTAATATTTGATGCTGATAGGTCAAACAGTGTGGGAATAAATAATTGAGAAAAAACTAAACACATTAAGCAGTTGTATATAAAAAATAAAAAACACAACTGCTTAATGTGTTTAATTTTTTTTCAATTATTTAGTACAGTGTTTAAAGTAGTATAATTGTAGTAATATGGACAGTGTAGGAACCTAATTGAAACAAACAAGTAGAAAGAACAACACAAATGTGCCCCATCCTTTGGGGCAATTTTGATTTTTGTGCCCTATGTTATCCATAGAGTCATGGGAAGTCACCCCACAAAGTTTGATCCTGATAGGTCAACCGTATGGGAGCCTATGTGCGTTAGATAGGCAGACAAACATTGCATTTTTATATATATAGATATTAGTTTATGTTTTATTTAAATTGTAATGTAACTTTATAACCTATATACTTATGACTATTGATGCACATATAAATTTTATGTAAGTTTGTTTTTTATATAAACATTAACCTCTTTCTCCATGTGTTAAAGTTTTTTGTATTTTATATATATATATATTTACTTTGTTCACTTTGTTTTGTAATTTTAAAAAATATTCTATAGAACTTTAGCTTATTTTTGAAATATTGTTTAAACCTTTATGTGTTCTTGCAAACAAACTGAAGATGGTTATGCTACTTAACTGAAAACATTTTGTTGAATAAATTTAATGTTTAAAATATTTTACTGCTTGTTAGTGCTATTTATTTCATATGGACTGAATTTAAAAAAATAGTTTCCAAATCATTTTAAATATGAGTTAGTTAATATACAAAAAATAATGCATACAATATAAGGATTATTCAATATATATATACATACAATTAATTGATGATGAAGGTAATGTAACTAAAATTTTTGATTGCTTTTATTAATATTAACAGCTTGGCAATGAGGTTGCTGATGGGCTGCCAAGGAAGGGGTTTCTCATCTGTTTATTGGCCTGAACCTGCCCTGGAAATCAGACTTGATAAATTTGGGCAGGTTGTCAGGGACTGGTTGACAGTGCAGCATCTTATTCACTGGAGATCTACTCCTGGACTTAAGCAAGTGAAAGCTTTCATTTTAGGTTCTTCTTGTACACAGAACTAAAGGGTTGCTTTCACTGCATAAAAACAAAGCTAGGATTATTACAAGGCTCCTTACAGAGCACTGTCATCTTAGAAGGCATCTTCACATAACTGGAATTGTTAATAGTCCCACTTGTAGATGATGTCATGATAGGGATGAAACTTATCTTCACATTTTGTGTGAATGTGTGGCTCTTTCAGGGCTAAGGTATGATCTTCTTGAGTTTTATTTTCCTGCACCAGAAGATTCTTTTACAGTCCCATTGAAGAAAATACTGTCTTTTGTGATTAAGATGGGACAGACTTCTTATGGAATGATTCTGTTGGGAATGCACAATAGATTTTTACAATTTTTACAAGTCTGAAACCATATTATTCGTCTGCTTTAGCTAATTATGTTTCTTCTCAGTCATAGCATGTACCACCTGATCATTCCATTGTACATTGCCCTTCTTTCTACTTACTTTCACTTTATGAACCACCTTTCTTGAAACACTCACTACATACTCCTTAAAGTGTAGCTGTATATCCTTCCTCAGAAGGATGTATGGCTACACTTTAAGTGCTGTGACTGAGAAGAAATATAATTGGGAATATTAAATGGAAATTTGATGTCAAATGAGTATAAGAAATGTACATTCCTTGGAAGCTTTTCACATATTTTCTCACATATCTCACTTCACATATAGATTGTTCACTTTCACATCTGTATTTTTGTCCTTATATTTCTGAATATATTTATTCTCAGTCACAAATATATGTGACTGAGAATAAACATAATTAGCTAAAGCAGACGAATAATATGGTTTCAGACTTGTAAAAATCGTAATCGTAAAAAATATAATCGTAATCGTAATAAATCAGAAATTGTAATCATAAAAATCATAACGTGTAACATATTAATAATTTTTTCATGTTTATGTTTTTTAATTCATTTGTTCCACGATTATTCTATTTTATTTTATATGTGTATATACATTATATATTATTACAAGATTTTGTTGTATTCAGATATATATATTTTAAGTAATGCCAAATATTATGTAGACGTTCTGTTTTCGTTTTTCAAAATTAAAATGTATTTTAGAACAGAGAACCTGAAGATGGTTGAAATGACCAAAAACGTTTGTAATTTAGAGTCATTAAAGATATGAGAGTTTCCTAAAACTGCATAAGAGTGCTTGTATTTGATGTTAATAGACTATTGGTGGTCACAGTGCTAAGGCTGAAAAAGTTCCCCCTTTCCTACATCTACATCACTAACAGCTTTAACTGAATATTAAAGCTGTTAGTGTTTTTACTTAATAAACACTAGCACATTTCTTAAGGTTAAAAAAGTGAATAAAATGAGCTTTTATAATGATCTGCCAAAAAAGAATCATTTAATTTTTGTTTTCTTTAAAAATCTCTAAATTTCTAGATTTTTCTATAAACTTATTAGGATGTTTCTATGATTTAATTGATTATAAATAACTTTTCAATAATGAAACAAAAAATATTCAACAAGCTTCCTATTTTGTTATTGCAGCCATTGGGTCATATCTTTTAACGTCTCATTTTTTTCTTTCACAGCTACATTAGAAGATTATGATAATTTTGTAAAAACTGCATTATTTTTCTTAGCCTAACAATTCTATACCTTTTTCCACTGCATTGCTATCTCCTCTTAAAAAGTGAATCAGAGCCTTTTTCATTTGTTAATGTATATATTGATAAAAATCTAAAAATATATTTGCACTATTATTCATTAAGCACACAATAGCACTAGGACTAAAAAAACTCTGCCAGATAGTCACATTTTAAAGTATTCTTGTACTATATTGGAAGATCCAGGCTCAATTCTGGTTTCACACCTTCAGATTTTTTAGGATGGCTCCAGGCCTAACCCATCTATTGTTAATTTATATTTTATATATTTATTCCATGTATTGTTTTGCAGATAATTTTCATTTTGAAATATAAAATAAAAACTTGAAACTGAAAAGTGTCATACAGCCATAAAGCTATTATATAGCTTTATGGCTTTTGTTTAATACAGTATGTATTAGCAAAGCACCATAAAAGGGGTATGCCTATAATTATTTTTTGTTTACTAGTAGGAAATTAAAAAAAATACTAAATTTTTTCGTATATTACTATAAAAATTTAACATTAATTATATAATAAAAAAAAGTTATAAATTTTTTCATTATCTTATATATTTTTATTAATTTTAAATCAGATAAGCTTTGATCACTACCTTATGATTTCTAGAATGAATCTAAGCAGATGGAGGAATATAAGGACAAAAGAAATACAGATGTGAAAGTGAACAATCTATATGTGAAGTGAGATATATGAGAAAATATGTGAAAATCTTCCAAAGAATGTACATTTCTTATACTCACTTGACATCACATTTCCATTTAATATTCTCAATTATGTTTCTTCTCAGTCACAGCACTTAAAGTGTAGCCGTACAGCCTTCCAAGGAAGGATGTACAGCTACACTTTAAGGAGTATGTAGTGAGTGTTTCAAGAAAGATAGTTAGTAAAGTGAAAGTAAGTAGAAAGAAGGGCAATGTACAATGAAATGATGAGGTGGTACATGCTGTGACTGAGAAGAAACATAATTGGGAATATTAAATGGAAATGTGATGCAAGTGAGTATAAGAAATGTAAGAAACAATGCAAAGATAGTGAAAGAAAATAAGGAGAGAATGACGAGAGAGAGAGAGAGAATGAGAAGCTGCAGAATGATTTTGAAGGAAATAAAAGAATATTCTAGAAGTACACACAATCCTTGAATTATGAACTTAATTCATATGTAAATCTTATTTATATTTCTAACATTGGTGTTATTTTGTCTTCAAAAGTACTGAAGTAACTTTATATACTGTATTTTGTAATATATTTCACAATTAAACTAATCAGAATTTCTTAATTTACAGATTTGAATGAAAAGTTCTGATTATAAAGTGAAAATTTTTTGGCATAATCACCACCATCTTGAAATACTACTGTAATATGCTAAAGATCTATGTCAAAATCTCAAAAATACATAATAAATAATCTGATTAAATAAAATCCTAAGAAATAAAAATTTTAAATTCAGTGACTTATTTAATAATTTACCAAATCTTCTATACTATGAAGAATTTTTGGTTAACCAAAGTTCTTTGATTCACATTATTTTGGATAATCAGGATTCTACTGTAAAAAATAATTTCACACAAGTAACAAATGACAATAAAACAGAAAATGTTAAAAGTTTTATATTTGCTGATGAGGGTGATAATTATCAACAACAAATACAGGAAATCCCTGGCATATATATATTCAACATGTATAAATCTGTACTTACATATTATTTTATATAAGCCAGGTCCAAATCTGAATTTAAAAAAAAAAAAAAAAAAAAAAACAAAGTATGGGAGTCAGAATTGAATCAGATCATTCAAGATGGAAAGTGACTGCTTTATCATGCAATTTATATGCTTATATTTAATATGATTATTTTTAGCATTACATTATTGTAACACACTAGTCCTGTATAACATATGCTGCAACATAAGTTTTGATTTATATAAGGTTTCACTGAATGATCCACCTACATAAATTGGGGATTGCCTGTATAATTACTTGAACCATCATAATATATAAAAATTCCTGTTATAAAAATTTAAATTATCTTATTGAATCAGAGAAAAGAATGAAAGGCTGCAACTGAGAAATAACTTCTATGTAACAGCATATCATGATAGAAAGTTCTACTTAAAATAAGAATTAATATCAAAATTTATTTTATAACTGTCCTCTTCAATAGTTATCAATAAATACAAAGGCATGCTGAAAAAAAACTTTTTTATTTGAAAATGGTTATATTTATTTGAATAAAATAAAAAACAAGCAATTCTCTATGACTTTATTCTTGATATCTGTATAATTATTTCTCTACATAATTGTCTTGGCAATCAACATGTTTCTGCCAACAAGAGACCAGTTTCTTGATACTGTCATTATAAAATTGTTCATTTTGACAATGGAACCACAGCCTCATTTCTCTCTTCATTGCATTGTCAGAATCAAAGTGAAGTTCCCCAGGTGTTCTTTAAATTTTTGTAACAGATGAAAATATCATGAAGCCAGGCTGAAACTGTATGGTGGATGATCTATGATAGTGAAACTAAAATGCTGAATCTCTCCCATTGTCATTGCACTGGTGTGATGGACATTGTCATATTGAAGAAGAGGCTACTTCATATGTAAATGAACTCTTTGAATTTATGCTTTCAGTTTTCTGAGAATAGCATAATACTTTTCAGAATATATGGTAGTACCAGTAAGCATGAATTCCAAATGCACCACACCTTGAATATCAAGAAGACAGTGAGTATGAGTTTGCCTGCTGATAGCAGTCTTGAACTTTTTGATGAAAGTGATTCTTTGTGATAGAACTCCATGGACATTCTCTTGCATTCAGAATTGAAATGGTATACCTAGCTTTCATCTCCTGTGGCAATATTGTTTAAGATTCCATCATGTTCATGTTTGTAGTGCAGAAGCAATTTTTGTCTAATGTCCAATCTTTCTGTTTCAGATAAGGAATGAGCATTAGAGGTATCCATTGTGCAGAAAAGTTTTAGAATCTAATTCTGTAATTATCACCTGCATACATCCCCCATGATATGCCACAGTTGACTGATAGCTGTTCCTGCATTAAGCAATTATTCCCTCTAATGAGTATACAAGCACAATTCTGATGAGCTTCATTAGTTGCAGCAGGCAGCCTTCCACTCCAATCTTTTTCATACAAGTTGAGAGTTGCACTGTGTTCTTCATCCTGAGCACACACAGCCCAACATCACATAGTACTAATGTCTATACATTCATCTTCATAAACAGCCTTCATTCTTCAATGAACATCAGTCATTTTTTGCAGTTAGACATTCTATCATGGCATGCTGCTTCAAAGACACTGACATAGTGTTGTTGCATGCTTCTATATTTCTGGCTATAACTCAGAGCTCTCAATTGGCAGAAGTCTGAAACCTGCATCAGTGAAGCAGGGAAGTCTAATGAGTAGAATGCATGATAGTTAACACTCCAATATATATTTAGAAAAAAGGAAAAAAAATTAGGAGGCATTACTTTTCAGCATGCCTATGTATAAATATTAAAATATTTATAATATACAAAAATAAAAATAATTTTTATAAAAATTTAAATTATTTTATTTCTCATATGTTTTTATATTTCTTATCTAAAATTATTTGATTATTCTGCAATAATAATCTAACATATATCACTAGAAAAATGTTAAAAATTATTTGAAAACTTAATTTTATGAAATAAAAATATGGATTTAACTATATCTAAAAATGTTTTGATACATACTTTTGAACCAGGTATGAGATACAATATTAATGTTTATACTTAATTGTTTGAAAAATAAAGATTGCAATGTAACATATTTGAAGATATGCTTATTATAAAGTTCTTAAAGCATTTATGTCCAGTTGTTTGAAAGTTTATTTTCTATTATTTTATTTATGTTTTATTGTGTAAAATCAAAAAAAAAAATTTTTAAGCAAAAGGTGAGGATCTTCAAGGAAGTCAAACTTGATGTGATGAAAAATGATGAATGAGAAAAAAATAAAAACTATTCAAAATAGTATTACATAGTTTATAGATGCTTTCAAATGCTTTTTCGAAAATTTAAATTTTTAAACCTCAAGTAATACACAGAGTAGCCATAATTAAAGAAGCTGTGTTTAGAGCCTAATAGCCAAGAATCTGTTGTGCCAAACTCAGCCAAATTTGGTATACATACTTTCCAGACTATGGGAATTCAGTTTCAATAAAGAAACTAAATAGTTCCAAAACGTGTCACCAGGAGGAAAATGCCACTGTATGTAGAGTTAATATGCAAATTCACACTCATAAATGCTAAATTATGTAAATTTAAATCAACTTACATCATTAGATAATCAGATTTACAAATATAAGCCTGTATAGGAGTGGTGCGTGTCTGATACAACTTACTAGACATTGATATAATCATTACTTAATGCAATGCTCTGTTTACATGGTTGTGCTTTGTTCATAAAGCTTTATTACCAAAATAATGATAATGCCTCTGTTGCAATTTGGTTATTCCAGACAACAAAGAGCTTACAGAAAGACCCCATAACTATTATCAATTTGTGAAAAATGATCTCATGCTTCAAAAAAACCAGATCATTACAAGTAAATCAGAACAGGGATGCAAACAGATAGCAAATGAAGAACTTGAACATTTTGCACCTGCTATAGTGGAAGCTACAGATGCTGTACATGGATGTAGCAATGCTCAGGCAATATCCAGGCAATTGGATATGCCATATTCAACTGTATGGAAAAGCTTATGCAAAGTGCTGAATTTTTTTTCCCTTACAAGATGGCCCAAATCCAAACAATGTCGAAACTCACTTATACTTATCTCAACTGTTCCTAGCTTGGATGGAAGTGGACAATCAATGGCCTTGGAACATCCTATGTAGTGATGAGGCCCATTTTATCTCAATGGCTCTGTCAATAGACACAATTGTCAGATTTGGGCTACTGAGAATTTTTATGCATTTGAGCCTTGCATCCATTGCATCCATTGAAGGTCACAGTGTGGTGTGGCTTTACTGTCTCATTCATAACTTATCTGTACTTTTTCGAAGAATCCAAAGCAACAGGGCCAGTGGCTTGTTTTGTCACTGCAGGGAGATGTTGACAAATATTGCTCAATTTCATTATTCCACAACTCCAACAATGTGGAAGTCTCAACACAACTGTGTTTATGAAGGATAAAGCATCCCCTCACATAGGATTGACAGTGCAGCAAATCCTACAACAGCATTTTACCAAAGATTGAAAAATTAAACAAGCATTCCCTATTTAGTGGACAGTCTGTTTACCTAATCTCACTCCATGTAACTTTTGGTTATGGAGTATTTAGGAAATTTGGTTTACCAAGGACACAGGGACAATTTAGCAACTTTGAAAGACCAAATAACATTTCATGAGAGACAAACCTGTGGAGATTTACTGTGTTCCGTAGTGATAAATGCAGCTCATAGAATGCAGTTTTTGGAAAATGTGCAAGGACAACATATTGAACGGTATTTGTAATTGAGTTAGAATAAAAATTATTGTCAGCTATGAATCTTTTTTTTCTTTATTGTGTCTTCTTAACTATATATATAGTGGCATTTTTCCCCTTTGGTGCATTTCAGAACTATTTATTTTCTTTATTGAAATCAAATTCCCATAGTCTGGAAAGTATCTACACCAAATTTGGCTGAGTTTAACCCAATAGATTCTTGGCTATTAGGCTCTAAATACCACTTATTTAATAATGGCCACCCTGTGCATAATTATGTCATATCTAAAATTAATTTAGGTTAAATTTTCCTAAATAATATTTCATATTGATATAGGAATAACTTTTCTTGTAAACTTTTTAATCTAACACATAATTTCAAGAAAATCTATATTTCACACTGTTTGGATTTTGACCTATCAGGATTTCAAACTTGTGACTTTGAACTGTTGGAATTTTGTGTTCGATTTGTTGGTGTTTATTGGCACAAGGCCTCATGAATCAAACTACGCCTTCAGGATTACGGCTTTTGGGATTTTGAATAGCATCAGTTAACTGTGTATTTTTTATATTATATTGGTTGCTAGAGTGTTCTGATATCACATTGTTTAAAATTATTGAAAAGTTTTTGAAATTTCATGTTTATAAGTATGAATGTTTGTAACTCAAGAAGCATTTGTATATGAGAAATTTGAGGGAACAAGGTACAGATATGTCTGGTATAAAAAGATAAGAATGGTAGAGTGCTGTGGGGATAAATCTAGGATGGCTGATAGCTGTAGAAAGTATTTCTATGAGTTTTACAAACCCGCTGGAGAAAGATATGAGGATGAAAGTGAAGAGAACAGGATGAATGCAATGAATGAATATGAGTATGATGAGGAAATCAGTGGTTATGAGTGCAATTGGTAAATTGAAATGTGGTAGAGTCCTGGCATGGATAAGATCACAGTTAAGATGATGAAGTATGATGCAAAATTTGATGTGGATGTGACACTTGTGTAAACTACGTTGAATGAAAGGTGTAATTTTAAGTGATTTGACTAAATTTGCGACTATCCTCATATACAAAGGGAAGGATGAGAGAGGTAAATACAAGAATTATAGGGGGGTGTAAGTTTGCTGAATGTGACTGTGAAGATATTTGGTAAGATTATTATTAAGTGAAGAGAGGTGATTGATGAGAGAATATGGGATGTGCAGTCTTCAGGAGTGGAAGAGGATATGAGGAACAAATTTTCTCAATATATATGATTATGGGGAAGTATCACATGTGAAAAAGAGGATATTCTGTGCTTTGGCAGATCTTGAGAAGACATATTATAAGAATGAATAGAAATAATCTGGAGAAAATGCTGAGGGAATTAACTACATACACTGTGTTTCTTCAGCATAATACAGAATCAAAGCCCATTAAACACAGTACAACAATTTTTTTCAGTATAATGTTTTCGGACACTACATTTTGTCCCTCATCAGTACTGATAACAGAGTTACCAGTACTGAGTCATCAGTACGGGTAACAGAGTTACTAGTACTGATGAGGGACAAAATGTAGTGTCTGAAAATGTTATACTGAAATAAACTATTGTACTGTGTTTAATGGGCTTTGATTCTGTATTATGCTGAGGGAATATTGAGTAAATAAACAAATGCTTTGGACAGTAATATTAATGTATGGTAATAGTTGTGCAAGTGTGAGAGTAAATGAAGGCTTGTCAGAGTGGTTTCTAATTAAAGAAGGGATGAGATAAAAGTCTGTGATGTCCTGGTGGCACATGGATGATGAGTGAGGGAAACTACATTGAATTGGGTGTGATGATGAGTAGTGAGAGAGAATATGTGTTATTCTGTTGAAGGCTGATGACATTGTCTTTCTGAGAATGAGTAAGGTTTGAAGATGCTTGTTGCAAAATTCAATGAAGCATATCAAAGGAAACAGATAAAAATAAATGCAGAAAAAATGAAAGTATTTTTGTTTAAGAGGGTTGGAGAATATACAAGGTGTGAGACTGAACTAAATGGGGTAACGTGGAGCAGATTGTACGTATAATTGGGAAGTATGTTTGAGGGTAGGCCATACAGATGGTGCCCTCCTCAAACACACCTTTCAAGTACATTCACGATTCCAAGTACATCCACAGCTTTCAATCCAGCAAATGCTGGACTGAAAGTTGTGGATATACTTGGAAGATATGCTAGAAATGAGAATCTGTCAAAGAATGCTAGAATAGCTATAAACGAGTGTGCTGGATCTCAATACTGATATATGAAAGTTAGATCTGGCTATACAGTGAAGGGCATAGAAAGCATTTGAGTGCAGTGGAAATGAAATCCTTAAGAAGTGAAGCTAGAGTGATGCAAGATGACTGTGTTTCAAATGATGAAATACAAAAGCAGTGTGGAGTGAAAAGGAGTGTGATAGATGCGATATGATAAATCAACTTTGAGACAATTTCATCATGTGAAGCAAATGAGTGAAGAGCAACTAACAAAGCTGGACAAGGAGAGTAAACAGGGAGAGAAGACCAAGGAAAGAATGGAAAGAACAAGTGGATGAGTATCTGAAGATATACAGGTTTTACAGTCTACACAAGGGTCATATATGTATGAAGAAAAGAATAAATGTGGAGCAGAGGTCTCAAATTCACGAGCTGCATGCAGCTCATGACTTTTTGTTGCCTGCAATGTATTTATTATAATTGCAAAAGAATATATAGAAAATATTCAGAAAAAAATCAAAACCATTTTCCATGAAATATTTGAAAATTACTAAACTTTTATTTTGTTTAATAAAGTGTGCTGAAATTCAATAAAGCATAATATATTTGTAAATTAGAAGTAAAAGTTTTTATTTAAAAAATTCTATCATTTGCAAAATGGCTTTATAATTTTAAATATGAATTGCAGTATATCATTATGGAAATTAATATGAAAATAACTAAAATAATAACTCCTCATATAAAAATTTTTTCCCATAATGCATCAATTTAAATGTGTGTAAAGATAGAATTGTATGGCCTTCAACCAACCAAAGATGTCTAAAGTGGCTCTTTGAAAAGAAGGAGTTGAGACTGCTGCTCTAGAGGAAGCTGATATAGTATGTAAAGATAGAGTTGTATGGCACCATTTTATTGGTGATATAAATTTATATTTTTTTTCTTTGAGTATCACCCACTTGTTACATAAATACAGGCATCATGATGATAT
>WUQG02423793.1:0-14942 GCA_011317285.2 Androctonus mauritanicus | reverse complement strand
TCAGTCGGCGGCCGGCGGGCCGAGTGGGAACTCTATCGGCGTGCCACGCAGGAGGATCCGGGTTCGTGTCCCGGGTCTGGTAAAGCTTGGAAAGTTTTTCGGAGTGCTGGAATCGGACCGGCGATCTCCGTCCTTCACCATCCGACCCCCTCTACGGGTGTGGATGCAGCCCTTGGTTGGAACTGGGTCAGCCTCTTAGTAATCTCCCTGATGGGAAAGGGGCGTAAAAGAAAAAAAAGATACTTTTCAGTCATTATCTAATAACTGCTAATAATCCTATGGTAATAAATAAATGACAGGCTATTCCAGAACAGCCAATAGTTATTAAATCTGTAGTAGAATCAGCCAAATTATATAAGACAGGAATTGATAGATCGAGCACGAACTTCTCATAAATTTTTTGAAGTGTAGATCTTGGATTTGATCCCGGTTCATTAAAAGGAAATCGAAACGTTTCTATCCATCTGGCCTACTATAATATCCTTATCGGCCGAATTGGTTGCATGGAAATGCTTCGGCTTTCCACGCTAGACCGGGTTCGAGTCTCGGCTCCCATCCCTCGAAAATGTTTATCACGGAGTCCGGACATGGCCGTCGATTCTCGCCTGCACAATCCGATTGACCCCTCCGCATAGGTGGGCAGCCTGTGTAAGGGCTTGTTTCGCCCCGTCACAATATTCTTACAGAATGGAAAGTGGCGTCATCTTTTGACAAAAAAGTATCCTTATCTTTCTATTAGTCCAGTGTCAGAGGAACGTTAAAATAAACTGTTTCAATCAAATAATCCTGTCTCTTTTATTCGATTAAAGAAGACTCCATTAACACATAAAAATTGTTCGTTTGATTTTTCTTTGTTGTTTTACGTTGCTTTCCAACCAGAGATTAGTGATCAGTGAGGCAATGTAAAGCCTATCAATTTTTCCAGTCTTGCTTGGATAAGCCGTTAGATGAGTAATTCAACAAGCAAGACCCGGATTTCTGAAAATATATAGTGTAGAAAACGGAATTAAACTTAATTCATAAAAGTGATAAGACAAAATTTTACCACACAACCATCCTAGCTAACTTCAAGTGAAGATTGGTGTTCAACGAATGGGGATCGAATTCCTAAAAAAATCTGAGAGTATCAGTAATTGAATCCGGATCATCAGATGGTAATAGCCTCTTATCACGCGTCCATTCATCCGACATTCTATATATTTATTATTTCAAGTAAGTAATAAATATGAATTCTTATATATTAATAAAATGAAAACTTTATCATTTCTCAAACGTTTATTGCCTATCCAATATTTCTGATACATTTAAGTAATTGCCATTATATTTTGCATTATTCATGTTTTTTAGAAGAAATGTTGCAAAATAATCCATCATAACATTTAAATATAACCAATTAAGGTTACATAACGAATTGAATATTACAGATTGTTTGGAAAAATGTCGTCATTCTTTTAATAACTGAAAGTTAATATATTAGATTGGCCCCATTAATCGCATGGAAACGCTTCTGCTTATTCAGTTTTTCCTATTGGCCTATTTTTTTGCATATTTTACGCCCCTTTCCAATCAGGGAGATTACTAAGGGACGGGTCCAATTCCAACCACGAGCTGCACCCACAACCGTGGAAAGGGGGCGGATGGTGAAGGCTGGGGATCGCCGGGTCAGGCCCAACACCCCAAAAAAACTTTTCAGGAATTACCAGACCCGGACGCGAACCCGAGTCCTCTTGCGTGGCACGCCGACAGCGTTACCACTCGACCATCCGACCTATTTTGTTATATTAAATTAGATTAGTTTTATTATGGAATCGAATCGCGCATGAACTGCTATTGGCGGGAATACTTCAGAATCATTCATAGATTGGTCAATATCCGTGAAAGTGTCAATCGAAGAGTTAAAGGATGTGGTTCAACAAGCTTGATCTGGATTTCTCTTGAAAACCGGGAATCTGTCGGAAATGATCCCAGATCTATCAATGTTATCCGGCCTATTTTCGTAAAAAATTATTATCCATATATTTACTACCGATTAGCGATCTCGATCTTTTGTTGAAGGACACGTTTCGACTTCAAAATAATTCATGGTTCCTGTCAATTTCAAAATATTGTCAAACAGATGGTCTCATTGAAATATTTTATATTTCCACTTTGGAGAATCCGAATTCTAAGTTATACGTCAAAAATTTTTTCACGGTGGCCGGACTCAGCTCATTGAATCTCATCCTTCACCTGACAATCAATCCACCAAGAGTACGTTAGATGATGCCATTTCCCAAATTAAGTAGAGGGACGAAAATAGATATTGTCATAGTCTGCTCATTCCAATCGGCAGGTAGCCGCGTAGTAAAGTCTGGTTAAGCATCTGAAGAATCTGAGATCAATTCCTTAGTCCCATATTTTCAAAACTTTTTCCAATAAGAGTCAAAGTTTAGTTTGTTAAAAATCTATCCTTTGCTTGATAGTCAACCCCACAGTAGATATGGACACCCATAGCAGGCATAAGAATGATCGATTATTTAATAAAACTGATTTGAAAACAGAGTAAGATAATAGAAAAAAAAACTTGGTCATCCTGTGGAGGGATAATCTAGACTAGGGCTGTCCAACATGCGGCCCGCGACCTCACCTTTTGCGGTCCGTAATTTAATTTAATAATAATACAAACGCGTTTTTTCTTTGTATACCATACCTATTAAAACTCACTGATAAAGTTGCATAGGAAGTATTTTATAATGCGGCCCTCCAAACCGCATTTTTTTAAAGCGGTCCTTGGCCACTTGCAAGTTGGACAGCCCTGATCTAGACTATAGAGGACTGGTTCAAACTCTAAATAAATTTTACTCAAAGTGTAACAGATTCGAATTCGGATGGCTTGGAAATGCTTCGACTTTCCACTTAGAGAGATAGAAAGCCGAAGCATTCCCAAGCGACCAATCTGGCCGACGATGTCTTCCATGAATATAAACGCCATGCGGTCGGCATGGAAATACTCCTCTATTTAGTATTCAACAGATATTAAGCGGAGGGACGAGAAAAATTCAATTGGAAAAATAATCTAGAAACACAGCCGAACTGATCACGTAGAAACTCTTCCACTTTCTGTTCAGCGGACCCGGGATCGAATCTTGTCCCACACTTCAGGAAAATTTATTTGAGAAATCAGAAAAATATATGGCCTGATCATCAATTCTCGCCTTTCACAGTCTCACTGATTTCACTATATGTGTGGAAAAATTGTGGATGGTCTGAAATAACTAATCGAAAAAAATTGAAAAGTGATATTAAAAAGCTTCAAAGTACCCCATGGAATTCGTATTGACAATAAATTCTGAGAGAAAAAATATGCTAACGATAACACAATTGCAATGATTGGTCGGTAGGATGGGCAACGGTGAAATTGTTCTGTGCTTTCATTCTGGAGAATCCGAGTTCAATTTCCAAATATAACTCTAATTCTTTTAGGATGAGTCCGAGTATGGTTGTTGAAAATACTCCCCAACCTAACAGTTGGCCCCACCAGGGGTGTGAGTGGAATATAGTGAGCACGTGAACACTATAATGCCCCATTGCTTAATACTCACCGAGTAGAAAGCGATATAAAACCACATAAATAAAAAATGCTAATTTGATAAATAAATTCTGTAACATTTTAACTGCTAGAATTATACTGTATAATAAAAGTAAGTTCTTTGTCCTTGAGCCCAATCAAATAATAAATCATAGGATATAAAGCAATAATTAGGTTAATATGATATAATAAACTGCATTATCCTCATTCATCAGCGCATATTTAAATTTATTTCACAGTTTGAATATTACTTGCGGACCCTACAATATCCGCAGACTCCAAAGCATTGGGATCAATCTTTAACTATTATCATCTATATATGGTTCTTATCACTGTTTCATTTCATTTAACCATATCTTCGCGTATTCTTCTGATGAAATATTGTATTGTTAGTTATTGTTAGTTTCATTACCATTTTCAAAGATAGTATTCATCATTTCAAATATATAAGTAGGATATGAAATGTTAACTTTATCCAAAAGAATGGAGAAGGATGTTTATGACATCTCTAGATATAGATTTCAATGCAACTGTTTTATGTAACTTTTAACAATTTTTTATGCCGTCCTTCAGGCTTTAAAATCCACAACGGCATCTTGTGATCTGTGGATCACGGGCTGATAAGGGTTTAATTAAAACTGTCAAAAAAAAGAGCACACAATAATAATGGCAAATGATATGAAGCAATTATAAGAGCCATAAATGTAGAAACTAGAATATTAAAGATAAAAATTAAATTAATTAATTTTTAAAGATTGACTGAGATACCCAAACGAAACATATCATATTTGGTTTAGTTTTTTTAGATCCGAAACCACTTTATTATTTTTATAAAATTGACCTCAAATTAAGGAAAATTTTTAAACAGAATTTCATGAGTAACTTTGGCAAAGATCTGAAAGGTTCAAAGAATTAATTAATAAAATAAAAATTGCGAGAAATTTGTACACGGATCTAAAAATTCTTATTAAATTTAAAATGTCGGAAGTTTCGATTTTATGTTTTCAAAAATAATAAATAATTTAACAATATATACAAGAATGAAAGGAAGGCAAAACATTTAGCATAAAATTCTAGTTCTTACTAATTCCGTTAAATCTCTGTTTCCATATTAATTAAAACATTCAAAGGTTTACTAAATAATTTAAACATAATTTTAAAATTAGGCCAATCGTTGAAAAAATGGACACCACCTAAATAAATTACAAATCTCGTTGCTGTTTAAGTCGAATTAAATAAAATCTTCACGAAATATTAAATTAAAAAGGAGCCGTTTTCATTGACATTGTCATTGACATTGCTCAAGGTGACCTGATTCCTTATTATGTCTTGCGTAAGTTTCAAAAGGAGATGGACAAGTTTCGTGTTGATTTATATTTATTTTTCGTAACATTACGTTACGAATTTTTGGATAAAATTTTTTTTTCTCTCTCTCTCTCTCTCCCTTTTCTTTTTTTTTTTAATTCGACAAAATGAGAAATAGGTCACTGCAGATTCGTAGAAATTATAAATTAATCCAAACAAGTTTCGAAGAATACTCGTATGCCAAGAGTTACCTAACGAAAGTTGATGTCCAGCGTGTTTGCAAATTGATATAGTGTCTTTTTTAAACGATAGATCAATTAAATTTCCATAAATTATTTTGATTTAAAAATTTTAAATTTCCTCTACTGCTTTCATTACGCAATCTTGAGCAGGAAAAATATACGTTATGAATTTTTGATTGATTGAAATTTTACCGCACGTAAATCTAGGAATTGCGCGATAGGAACAGAATAGGAACTAAAGGTTATCTCTTTTTTTTTTTACGCAATTTGACCTTTCTCGATTTTTGCATAGGATGAATATATTATTGGTGATCGTTTTAGATTAAAAGGATTTTTCCTGTCTTTGTTTTTAATGTCATTTGCTTTTGCCATATTAATATTTCCTTAAAATTGAAACAATTTTCTTATTGAAATGCTTTTTTCAATGCGATAATGGCAGTTCACTAACACGGTATTTTAAATTTTTTTTTTTTTTACTAATAATTGAACTAATTTTTAAATATAATATTTTACAAATCGAGAAATTGAGAAATCCTTAAATTGGTCCTATATTATATTGTAATGTTTTTCTTATTAACGAACGACTTTAAAGGACATGAAAAATTACTAAACGAAACGTTTAACAACCTTTCCAATATAATAATGTTCAATGAACTTAACTTTTGTTGCAACCCCGTTAACCTTAATTCAGAATCTATTGTAATAAATTTGCAAATTATGTAAGCACTTGATACTTTACATAAAAAAAAAAAAAAACATTTAAGCTTACACAAATCATTTTCTTCACAGAAAAGTAGAGATAATTTCTCTTTAAATAAGTTACTTTAACTCGATTCCTAATTTTGATCGATCGTTTCAGTAAACTTTTTTCGATAATTGAAAACTTCATAAAAATAAATCGAAAATCGGATTAAAAAAAATCGCCATAAACTCTTCAGTAGAAAATAAATAATTATAAATTAAGATTTTTATGTGTTTTTAAGTAATTGGAAGAGCGGTATCGAGTCTTCTCTCTCTCTATGGACAATACGGTTTAAATCTCGGAAACTTCACAAACTGCTCTTGAGAATGAATTTATAATAAATAATTAGAATTTAATAACAATAATAAATTTAAACCGTCGACATCTGTATTAGTTTAAAAAATTTATTATTAAATTCGACCGAATTTATCCGCCAGAGGAATTAAAACAAAAATTCCTCTAGCGGATAAATTTATAAATATATAAAATTAATCATTTTATGATTTTTCACATTAAAAATTTTCGTGTTTTTTAGGCTATAAAAAAGTATATAAGTACATATTTTTTTTTTTTTTTGGCTTGCAACTCGAAAACGAAATTTAAACCGCCGAAATCTGTATTAGTTTAAAACATTTATTATTAAATTCGACCAAATTTATCCGCTAGAGGAATTAAAACAAAAATTCCTCTAGCGGATAAATTTATAAACATACAAAATAATCATTTTATTATTTTTTACACTAAAAATTTCGTGTTTTTTAGACTATAAAAAACTATATTCTACATATTTTTTTGGCATGTAACTCGAAAACGATCCAGATGAAATTATTTCAATATTGATTAATTTAATAGCTATATATATATATTTAATTTTGTAATTAAAAAAAAGTTCTTATTCTTAAAATAAATATTACTTAAACGAGAAAAACTAATTCGCAACTTAAGGCACGCCTAAATTGCAAATGTTTATTTCTACGCGAAAAATTAATGAAAGGCATGATAATGTAACGTGTAAGTTACTCAAATTATAATTAAATTTTATATTATATTTTAAATAATTACATGTAACGTTCGATACTCTTTTTTGCTTTCGCATATCCCGACTCTTTAACTTGCATCGATCATTTTAAATCTATAACTTCCCATATTATGAAACAGCTCCGATAAGTAAATAAATATTACTTATCAGAGCCGTTTCAAGTGTATATTAATAATTTAAACATTTATGTCGTTTCCTCAGTTTAACGCATTAATCCGAGATACTTCTTAGTTCAGTTTATATAATTCTTTGAATCTTATACTGTAATGTTCCATCCAGTGGCGTACCCAGAGGGGCGAGGGGGCGGTCCTCCTCGAGCACCAAACTGAATAGGAGGCCAAGAGCATGGAATATCGTTACTATTCACCAGATATTTGTATAATCTTCAGTTCTTAAAAATTATTTAAAGAAAATATGTGTGTTAAGTTAAAACAGATGTGTTTTTGGAGGGGAGAGGGGGGCCAAAGAATACTGCCCCGGGTACCAAAGATTCTGGGTACGTCACTGGTTCCATCAGTTCTTTGTATTCACAGAATATTATAGAATCGTTGCACTAGTAATGGATACTTTTCCATTATAATATGAGCATTAACCATGGTATTTTTTGTTCATATTGCATTTTGGCATTTTAGCATAGGCCCTTAAATACATGGGAAGCATAACTGATCGACCAGAGCAGAGGATATATGGGAGGGTATGGGGCTCTTAATTATATGCGAAGCTATCTTGATCGACGAGAGCAGAGGATATATGGAGTATATGGGGCTCTTAACTATATAGGAAGCTATCTTGATCAACGAGAGCAGAGGATATATGGGAGGATATGGGGCTCTTAATTATGTGGGAAGCTATCTTGATCAACCAGAGCGGAGGATTTAGATATTTTTAATGGATAAAATTAATGGCCGTCAATGAATTACGGAAAGTATATTATTTTTTTATGGACTTAAAACCAAATTAATTTTATAGATTTTTTTTTTATATACAGTCACGATATGTTCGTCCGAAATATTTTTAACATTAATTTCGAAAGTAGCAACGTAAAAATATCGAAAAATTATATAAATTTTCTGCTTTCTCTCCCGTTCGGGATCGTCTACGAGCAACTTGATCAATACCGCTTTAATTTAATTCCATTATTCTCCTCCCGTTAGCATCGACTATCGAATTTCGCTACGGTCTTAACTAATTTTATGTACACCAGTTTGCTTCGCCGGTAATTATTAAGTTAATAAACTTATAATTGAATAAAATTAAAATTCGTTAAGTATATTAAACAAAAAAAAAAAAACACGAATGCCGATCGAATTTTTAGTATCAGTTTTAACTCGTTTTTTTTTTTTTTTTTTTTATCTTACGGATCAAACTTTTCGGAAATATCTATCAAACTGTCACGCTACTCTCAAAAATAGAAATGCATTCTTGTTCAGTGTCAATATATTTTCTACAACATGCGAATAAAAAATTTATGAATGGCTTTTGTAGTTTCCGTGATGAGATTATCGTTTAAACTCGATTCCTTTCTCTCTCTCTCTTTTGCCCCCTCATTTTGCATGAAAAATTGCACCAAAAATAATTATTATTAAAAAAAACCAGTAGCATTTTCGTCGCAACTCGAACTACTCATTAAATGCCAACTATTTTTTTATTATTTACGCTTTTTGCAGTGTCGTAAACGATAAAAAAAAAAAAAAACGTGATTAAGGACGTAAATACCGATTAGATTAAACTTTCGACGTTATAAAAATATGCAATATGCATTAAGAGTATCAGATTTATATCTCCTGTAGGCAATGCTATAAACCTATATTGGTGATAGATCTGTGCGGTAGATAATATATATATTTTTATATGTTCAGATACTCGGTATCTGCAAATATAAATATACTGTATATATGTGTGTGTGTGTGTATGTGATTAATGTATATGTAGATACTAAATGTAGGCTAAACCCGAATATAGCCTGCAGTTGATGAAAAGTATCTATGCTAATGCGGTTTATCAACTATTAAATGTTTTATCGTATCTGCAATATGTGGAACGGTTTTGTAGCTCGTTCTAGCAAACGAATAATTGGTTTCTGCGATTAAAACCCTGGCTTAAAGTCGATATTTCATTGTTAACTAATAGGAATAACAAGTTAATTGAATAATTAGCTAGTAAGAAAGGATAGATTTGACAGGAATTTTATTTCTTTTCGCTTTTAATGGCCTAGTAATGCTGCGTGTTTTTTTTTTTTTTTCTTCTTCTTTAAAGATTTTTTTAACTAAGTGTCTCCGGGCGTAAAATCGAGTTTTGCTTTTCTTTTTTTTTAATATATATATATATATATATATATATCTACTTACACAAGTGAATAAGTGGAAGAGGAGAGGAAAAAAAAAAAAAAATTAACCAGATGCGTTTATGTCCATTCTCGAAATAACAAAAGTAAAATTTTATCAATTTCCTAAGAAGGCAAAGGGACGAAGGAAAAAAATAATTACAGATAACTGAATAATGTCTCAAACGTTTCCTGTAAAGATGGTTTTACATAATAAATCTTTTGCCACCTGTTTTGAATATAAAGGAGAGAGAGAGAGAGAGAGAGAAAGTTCGACGATAACCTGGGTTTCTCTGGAGAGAAGGAA
Source organism: Androctonus mauritanicus (assembly GCA_011317285.2). Lineage (NCBI taxonomy): Eukaryota > Metazoa > Arthropoda > Arachnida > Scorpiones > Buthidae > Androctonus > Androctonus mauritanicus. Next base: position 5,416 of record WUQG02423793.1, on the reverse strand, counting down.
AAAAAAGAAAAAAAAGAAAAAGTAGTTTTGACAAACTTCGCTTTAGGAAAGATTATTCATCATCAACTGGTAGCCTTCCATGTCAGAAAACGGCAAAAACATCGCAAATTACCTGCTTACAACATAAATGACAAAAAAAAAAAAATTCCGTCCAATTTTATGAATCGGAAATCATTTTTCCGCGAAAAACTCTTTCCGAAAAAAAAATGACGCATTAAAAAGTTTTATTTTTTTGTAAAATTTTAATAAAATCGATAATAATTTACGACAAATACCATTTGAACAGGTAACACCAGTATAGTTTAAATGTGTACAAACTTGGGGACTATAACCAAGACTATAACCAAGGACGTCCAAAAAGTGGAGCGGGGTCGTTGGAAATTTGTCTTTTCGCCACCATAATGTCGTATGGTCTAGGTAAGTCTAAGAGGGAATCAGATGCGGAAATTTAAAATTTTGTTTGGTTGTAAATCCGTTTTTCTAAAATTATGTATAGAAGTAACCTAAATAAACGTCATTTCTAGTCTTGTTTGCCCATTATCGACTTTTCTTACCAGGAAGTAAAAATCGCGAACGAAAAATCGCTTCGGAGATCTTAAAAGATTTATTATTTTTTTTTTTACATGTTATATATATATATATATTCTTTAAAACGATCACGAAGAGATTTCGAAACGCAGGTATTCTGTCTTTGGTTTCGGTTGGCTATGCGATTTTTCTATTAACAAACGTTAGATGTGTGTATTTGTTCACCTGGGGATATTTTTCGGAATTCAGGACATCGACGAAATGAGGGTATCAAACAGGCCTCTTTGCTATCAACAACATGGCCTATTTGACAGTTGTTTACAGCCAGTTTGCAACGTAGAAATCCGTGAGCGAATTCAGAAAAATGGCTGCTTCGTCATCTGTCAGAATGACAAGATGGCCGACTTTTTAAACCTTTACGCCCTCAAATCTGGATAGACCTATTTATCATTCCTATTTTTAGAGAGAAAGTTAACGCTTTTTTCCGATTTGATCTATATTTTTCTTTTGTTTTCGGAAGTATCCTTTTCAAAATTCGTATATTTTATCGTACTTATTTTTATTCTTTTAAAAAATAAAAAAGATAAACTTTTCTTTTTTTAATAACAATAACTCCAATCTTGAATAACGTCGATGCACGTCACGTACACGTACGTCTTAAAGAACGTGAGTAATGGCATCTCTTTATGCCAAATGGCTTGTTCGTGCATCGATGTTTTTCAATGTAAACATATTCTTCAAAAATTGATGTGATTTAAGATGCACAACTTTGGAAGGAATAATAAAAAAAATAAAAAAATAATGAAAAAATAATCATTTATTCCGCTAGCAATAATAAATTTTTCCATGGTTTTAATATTTTTTATTATTTTTAACCCGTTAGCCTACAAAGTTACGAATAGGAAAATCCCATTCATACGGAGTTTTAATCACCACTTGAAATATTAGTTTTATATTTTTACATGCGAAAAGCCCGAGGGCCTATATCCTTGTTTCTCATAGTTAGCCAGAGCTCAAAAAGAGCGCCGTATCAAGATAACCAGAAAAGAATTTTTAATGAATGAGTTTGCATAACAGCCGTGGCATTTAAGGTTAAGTAACTGAACAGAAAAATCACGTTTTGCGAACAGATTTATCAGTTTTATATATGTGTGTGTATATATATATAAACCTTGAACATTTTATTCTGTTGTGCATCTGAATTAGTTTATTTAAAACTCGTTTGGGATCATTTCCTGATTAAAATAATTACAAAAATTATGTTCAACTGCATTAAAAATGTTCTAGTTGTTCGATATTTTTCGCGTGTGTGTAGGTTAACGTCTAGCATAATAGGAAAACAAGCTTTTCTGAATTATCAGATACAGATCTAATTTATTTACACAGAGAGAGAGATAGAGAGAGAGATATTTGTTTTTGTATCCGACTTACTAAAACGTTACGCGCGATATTTACGTTCGCATGTCGAACATACACGCATAGACTAGTCGATGATCAATATTTTTCCGATGGTTACGGACGTAAACACGGATTAGACAGTTTCCGAATGGTCGAAAATAACTAACGACCTCTAAAAAATGGAAATTAGCTTAACAGCGAACGACGTGGCACCGAAAAATCCCCAAAAAGAGCAATGGTTTAATACCGATACGCACGATTCTAACGCCAACATCGTAACTTTTTATAGAGTGATGAAAGGGTGATGCAGTTACTTATGCATTTTCCTGGCGAATTAATGCGTTTTTCGGAAAGTACGCCCGGAAATTTATAAAAAAAGTGGAAGTTTGCGAGACGTTATAAGTTCTAATATAAACAATACGTGCAATTTATTAATTTATAGCTCATTTTTTTTTGTGGAGCAATCTGCTGTTTTTTTTTGCTCGGTTATAAATAATAAATTCGCCGCAATATCCGTTTTAATATCGAGTGCAATGAACTTTTACATGAAGATGTATACGTTCATCGCGTATAATGTATTTAAATATAAATATAGTTCAGTCACCAACCGTATTTATGTCTCGTATATTCGAGATAATAGCAATGAACATTTTTATTAATAGCCACTACTATAAAGTAATAATTTCTGTTTTTATTTTCTCCATTATTTTATATATTAAAACATTTACGTTGATTATTTTCAGGTTTCGGCATTTTCGTGTGTGTTTTCTGTTTGCTTTGCGAGTCGTACTTAACTGCGGACAGTTTTTTTCCAGAAAGAACTTTTTCCAGAACCGATCCTAACCTTTTCCGTCCTTCAAGATGGAGAAATATTTTTCCCGACAACGATTTTCTGATAAATCCGGTTTTTAGAAACTCGCAGAGCGATGGCTTACTTATACCACCAGATATCGATTATTCTCCCTTATTTTCTGGGATTTTTAACGACACAGAATTATTCCCGAACGAATTTTTACGGGATAGGCATAAACTGCAGAATAAATTCGATTTTTTGGAAACAGTTACAGCTACAGATGTGAGTAAATCGCACACTCAGGACGTTATAACCGAGAAATATGAAGGAATAGAAGAGAGTAAAAATGAAAATGTCGTAAAAGATCGTAAGAATGAAACGTTTAGCGAAGAAAAATACAGAGAAGAAAGTAGAGAAAGAAACAAAAATGAAGCAGACCATGAAGAAAACGATCGTAAAAACAAAAAGGAGAAAGAAAGCAAAACAAATACCGAAAGTGCAACAACAGAATTCGATCAGGATCATTCTACGGTCGAAACAAAAGATTTTAATGACGAAAAAACAGAGGAAGAAAACTCGAAACACGAATTAATAAATCCAAGAAAAATGATTTCGGAAGACAAACCTGACGAAGAGAAAAGGATTTCGAAAGATATCAAAATGAAGGAAGTGAAGTCGCATCCGAAAGATCAAATCGAAAATAAGGAAACTGATGAAAGTGTCAAAAGTAATGAAGATGTCCGTAACACCGAGAACGAAAAAGATGCTAGAAACGAAGAAATGCCGAGAAGAAACGAAGACAAGAATAGAAAAATCAATCTTAAAACGGGAACGGATGACAAGGAAGAGAATTCAGAGAAAAATAAGCAAATAATGTCAATAGAAAATAACGAGAAACAAAGTGAAAGTAAGAAAGGTAAGGAGGAAACGAACGTTAAAGTAGAAAAGAAAAATAACGAGGAAAGATTTTCCACTATCACGTCGAACGAAATGGAAAACGAGGACATGGAACAAAGCAATGGATCACAATCGAAAATAACAAGAGAAGAAAACGAAATTATGAATATTAATAACGAATCGTCCGTTTCTCGAGTAGAAGAGAATAGTAACTCAAATAAAACTATAGAAATAAATCGGAAAGTACAAGAAACCTTAAGAGAGCCATTACCAGATGAATTATCCAATTCAGATCTGGATGTCCTTCAAGATAATTCGACGAATTTCATCTGCTTGACGGATAGCAGCAAATGTTTGAGTAAATCGACCTCCATCCTCTTAACGACGGGTATTTTAGTTGGAATCATAATCGGTCTGGTAACAGTAGTAGGTATAACAACAGGTGAGTTAATTAAAAACGTGTCATCACGTTAATCCGTAAAATAAGCGAAACACGCAAACGAACAGTTACCAGTTTTTGAAATTTTAGATTTTTATTTTTACGATCGTCTTACGAATTAAAGGCCATATTTAAAAGTCGAAAGGAAAATTCCATCGTGGATAATTTCAACATCACGATAGATTGATTCGCTTTTCATCACTCGCGGGTCGAGGGCAACTGCACAAATTATCTAGACGAATTTCTCACATAAAACAGAGAAAAATTAAAATAAATGTTTAAGGATTGTTTATAAATATCGTAAATCTTTCGTTTACCAAGATAATTCTTTGTTATTTCTCTTTATATACATAAAAGAAATAAAAAAAAATATATATTAAAGAATTTTCGTATTGCCAATGACGTAAAATTTTCTGCATCACTCGCCGTTTATTAAACTAATCGATGGAAGAGAGATTTAAAAAAAAAAAAAAAATCTACTAGTAAAATCGATATTGAGAATCACGAAACTTATTCAAGGTCAATGCCAGACTAGCGAGTGACTAATCGTTATGGACGAAACTGAAAAATGTTCAGTTTTGTCCGTAACGGAATTTTTCAGAAAATCCAAAAAAAAAAACAAAAATTAAAAATAAAATATTACAAATGCGAAATTTTTGATTTTTTTTTAATTAAAATTGATTTAATTTCGTAACATTTAGGAACTTTGTAGGGTATGCGGCACTTGTAAAAATGTAGGTCTACAATTAACTATTTTTATCAGTTAGCACAGGATCAGTTTTCCGAAACGAACAAACACGTCTCCAGTCCTTTAGTTTCCACTAGTTGATATATATATGTATGTATGTATATATATAACTACATATATAACTAGTGAAATATATATATATTTTTCTCCCCTTTCACTAGTTATATATGTATTTCCACTAGCTATATATGTATATATTTCCACTTAGTTATATATGTAATTCCACTAGTTATATATATAATTCCACTAGTTATATATGTATTTCCACTAGTTATATATGTATTTCCACTAGTTATATATGTATTTCCACTAGCTATATATGTATTCCCACTTAGTTATATATGTAATTCCACTAGTTATATATGTATTTCCACTTACAAGTTAGTTATATATGTTTTTCCACTGGCTATATATGTATTCCCACTTAGTTATATATGTATTTCCACTAGCTATATATGTATTTCCACTAATTAATATATATATATATATATATATATTAACTAGTGGAAAAAAGTGGAACTAGTTACTATATATATATACATTAATTATAATTAATGATAACATACATTATAAATATACATTAATATTCGTTAATAATAACTCCCAGTAGCTC
>WUQG02423782.1:0-14942 GCA_011317285.2 Androctonus mauritanicus | reverse complement strand
TGTCACGTGATGTGTATGTTGCGTCAGCGGAAGTGACGAATTATTTATATTTTTATTGATATAAAACAACGCAGAGCACGAGCTTTAGGTTCCAATTTTTTGCATATATTAATGTCTTGTCATAATCTATCAACCTGCCACATTTCATCAAAATCTGAGCTCAGCAACTCTGTCTGCTCCCTTGTCAGCTTTTTTTTCCTTGTTCAGTGCTCCTCTTCTGCTTATATCCATGGTTGAATTAATGTCAGTGTTTTTACCTTCAGTTCAAATAAACTAAAGAAAATATTATTCAGAAAAGAAACTAAGAAAAACATGAAAATGAAAAAATTTCTCTTATAGATAGATATGTTCATGAGTGTCTCTTGTGTTAAACTCCACTAAACTCCTATTAAAGTTAAAATTTTATGTTGAGCTTTATTCATTATTTTTGTTAACTTTTGTTCTATGTTATTTATCATTATTATTTTAACTAATAAATGTTATTTAATTATATATATAGTTTAATTATCAATTGTTTCCATACTTCTCATTTCACTTCTGGACCCAATGTGTCACTTACCAAAGCTCACTTCTAGTTTTTTGGCTAAAATCCTGATCTGCTCTTATCTAGATATCCTTCATCATGCTGGAGCAACATGGTCTAAATTGTCCTGGTATCAGGACCTGACATTTCAACACTAGACAGGCATGCTTGCAGTTTTTTGACCCCCTCTGATGCGACAGTTGATACCAGAAATGAAATGTTGAAAGAACAAAAATTTTATTATTAACTCATGAACCTGGGAACTTTAAAAAGTAAGAAATTCCCATAAACCAAGATCTAGTTGTATTATATTATAAGACAATGTTTATACTGGGAACTTCACTATTTTGTTTTTACTGAGAACTCCACAGATTAAATACTATATATCAATGGTATCCATAATGTCTCATAATCTATCTGTTGATTACATAATGTTTTTAGTCAGTTGATAGTAATATTTCAGTTTAAGTTTATCAATGTAGAATAAATATTTATCATATTAATAAGTAATTCTGTAATAAATATTGTAAACAGATAATATGTAAGTTTATAATAAAAAACAATTACATTTATTATAAAAATATTCTTTCATCTCAATTTTTAAATAGTAGTTGGGAATGGATATTTATTGGAAAAGTAGGCTCTTATAAAAAATTTAATAAACACCACTGCTGTAGATTGGCAAACTGTTTGCTGCATTACTTTAAATTTTTCATATATGACAATTGAAATTTAAAAAAAAAAATTGTTTCCAATACAATTTTACAAAAATACTGTACAGGTAGTCTTTAATAGTTGACCTCTACTTACAATCATTTGTACTCACAATGGCAGTGTCATTGACAAATTCTGTGATTGGTCAGTGCAATTGATAGAGGGGGTCGACAAAATCAACCTCAAAAAAGTATCCTTTTTTGTGGCTGATTCTGTATTTTTCTGTTTAAGTTTATTATGATAATTGGGATTTTAATAATTATATTTAGTGGGCAATCCATAAATTTGGAAATTTCTGATTTATGACCACCTCAACTTATAATAACCAAATTTAGACTGAACTTTGTCATAAGTCAAGGATTATTATTTTAGTGGACTATTTTTTTATCAATGATGCATCTTGTATAAAGTATTGCATAAAATTATAATTCCTTATTAAATATAAAAAATAAGAAATAGTATATTCTCTATATATTATTATTTCCTTTATATAGCACACTATTTTTTTTTTAAATTCTGTATAGATAAATGTCTATACAAAAATATAGTATCATATACATTAATAGTCAAACGTGGCTGGCTAGATGTCTCTTTTTCCATTGAACTACTATACTGATTTCTATAAATAAAGTATCTTTAGAAAAGTCTAATTTTTGGATGTCTGCAACAACCAAAATTATTTTTTGTTATTAATAATTTAAAAATTAAAGAATAAAAATTACATTGAAATTGTAGTTCCTCTAAAAAGACAGAATTTGCAAATGACACTATAACATAATAATGAATATCATTTTACAATTCCCTCTTGGATTCCCTACACGAGTTTGGAGGTGTTTTTCATTGTTATATACAGTATTATAAGATTAAATCACAAGATTATATTTCTGTTCATTTATATGAGCAAGTAATTTCTATTCGTTAAAAAATTTCATATACAGCAAAATGACTGAAATCCTTTTCAGCAAAAAAATACCATTATTTATAATTTAGATTATACAGTGTTCTCTTATTATACTAATATATTGCCCAACATATTGTAATAACACTTATCACTAAATTTGTAATTGATTTATCACTGGTATATGGTTAACTAGTTCATATACAGCACTACTCAGCAGTTATGGATTAAATAGCATTCTTTTATTAACTCAATACTAACATTTTTGGTGGTACTTAGTCACCCTCTTCAGGCTATAACAATTCCAAATGATTTGGAATTGTTGTAGCCTGAAGAGGGTGGATATATGAAACTAGTTAATGTTATAGTAACGATTAGGCAGTGGTTATCTGAGAATTTTATGGATACTAGTACATGGTATTATTTTTGGACTATTAAGTTGTGATTCTGAAATTGGTAATATCTCAAAATTATTAATTTCAGAAAGAATTTAACAATTATTATTATATTTAGTTCCAGTTTTAGAATTTAGTTAAGACAATGCAAATATAGAATGAAATATATTTGTCAAATTGATTCAATATATGTACAGTTGTGCAAGAAAGTAAATCACTTTATGTAGATCGGCTTAGTGGTGATGTCAGAGTAAATTGTGATGTCAATCTATATCCTGGCCAACTTAATCAAAATTAAAATAATACGAACAGAATAAATTTAAACTGTTTAGTATACTAATATATAGTTATTGTCATAGATAAATAATAGTGTTTAAGAAATACAAGATCTACTCTAATACTATAATTCATCATACTGCTATAACCCATATTCATTACAGTCCACATAAAGCACTAACAGCAGTAAGATACTCAAACACTTTATTAAATAGACGAACGTTTTCGACACTACATTGCATTCTCATCAGGTCCATCAAATCAATATAACAACTGAAAAAGAACAGAACATTTTTGAAAAAATGTTCTGTTCTTTTTCAGTTGTTATATTGATTTGATGGACCTGATAAGGATGCAATGTAGCATCAAAAACCTTCGTCTGATTAATAAAGTTTTTTTGAGTACCTTACTGCTATTAGTGCTTTATGTGGACTATAAAGAATATAGGTTTGTAGCAGTATAATGAATTAGTCTTTAATAAACTTTATTACTAATGATTTTGGCTTTCGTCCTCATCAGGTACATAAAAAATCAAACAGAATATTTTTAAAAAATTACAAATTAGTAGTTTGTAATTTTTAAAATGTTTTGTTGAATTTTTCATTATGTACCTGATGAGGACAAAAGCCAAAACCATTAGTAATAAAGTTTATTAAAGAGTATTATTCTATACTGCTCATTAGTAGTTTAGTAAATTCATAGTTATTTAGACCAATTATGCTAATAATATCAATACATATAGTTTTTAATAGAAATATAAGAAATTATAATTTAAGAAAAAATAATCAGAAATTTGTGATGAAGTTTGCCAGTTGATATGTTTTAATATTTTAGTTAGTAGATAACTGGATGTCTGGCTAGTGTCATCATATGCCTATAGTTAAAGGAATAGATTAATCAAAATTATAATTTAATTATTAACTTACAGATAGTACTATTCTTAACTTAAAATTATTTGCTTTTAATCATTAATTCAAAAGTGCTAAACATAGAACAAATTATTTCTAGTTATTAAAATTTCAATTTAACTAAGGATCCATTTCAATATATATTCAATACATGTGTGAATGTATATTCAATATATAGGAACCTACAAAGAAGAAAGTGGGCTGTATAATCTGAAATGTTGGATAAATAAACAGTCTGACTAAGCTAAACTATAATTATATTCTTCTCAGATTGTATATATGGTGGGATCATAAAATATGCTGTTATGTTTCTATTGAATCATTATGTGAAGAGTTGGTTTTCCTTTTTGAAGTATTTCATGGAGGAATTATTTTTTTTCTTTTTTACTAGCAATCTATCACAATGATGGTTAAAGTCATTTTTAACCATCCACCTTGAATGTCTTTGCTATATATAGATGTCATGACCTAACTTTGCTTATGTGCCAATAATGTACATAGATATCAAAACAAAGCAATAAAAAAATCATAAAAAAGAATTTAAAAAATTTAATCCTGATTTTATTAATCCAGCTATTGTAAATCAATTTTTTTCATTTTGATTATATGCAAATATCCATCTTTTATAGTGATTCCTAAATTTTTTCAGTTGCCAAAATATTTTTTTTTTAAATTATGTGTAAACAAACATTGTTTATGAAGATACTGTCTTTCATGATTAAGACAGCACTTCTTATGGGATGATCCTGTTGAGGATGCACAACAGACCACTGATATAGTGCTAGAGATGTGTAAACCCCCTCTTTCCTACAACACAAACATTGTTTATAATTGAATCGCTCAATAGAATTTCGATTTTTTTATCCCATCTTGTCAATTTTTAGTCTAATATATCAGGTTTTGGGATGAAATATATGCTATTTTTTAAATTTTTAGATAAAAATCAAATTTCACATATGATAAGCTATAAAATACTGAAAACTGAAAAATATTGTAGATAATAGGAAAGTATTGATCAATTCTGTTAAAATAAACTAAAATATATCTTAAGCATTCATTTTTTGTTTCAATTTCATTGAAATTTAGAAAAAAAAATCACAAAAAATGAAATGCAAACAACCTGCAACCATTTAAATGGACATGACACTTTTATTGCTTTTACATTTCCTAGAAAGTGAATAGTTGCTGTAAAGCAGCAACTATTTGCTTCCCAGGAAATAGCAGTTAAGACAAATTTACCTTGCAATGTGTGGTATTGGACTGCTACAATAAGCCATCTGTGGTCCAATTAGAACAACATAAAGAATATTATAGCTGTTTATATATGAGATGAGAGCATTTTCATATTTTAGAAATTTTTTATATAAATTAAAAAATTTATGAAAAGTACTGCTAAAAATTGTATAAATAATATAAGAAAAAGTTAATAAATATGAAATATTAATAAAATACAATATTTCATTGAATTTATGTAATTTTTTAATAATTATATGACAACTTCATTCAGCAAAAGTTGCATAACTCTTGATTTTTTTATAAAAAATTTTTGAAAATTTTGGCTGAATTTCTTCATTAATGGCTTATTTGTTCAGAAGAGATATGGCTATCTAAAAATATCAACCATTTCATTGGATGGCAAAGATTTCATATAAAAAAAAATCATGTTTTCTGCAATCTCATATATGGAATGAAAAGTTGTAAACAAAATAAAATTCCCAAAAAAATGCTTACACTGTTAGAAAGAGTAAAATAGGCAATAAATTTTGAAAATTTCAAAAAATTTTATTGAAAATTAATCAAGATATGATAATTAAATTTTTTGCATATTAATTAAGCTTAATTAATATAATTATTTGTCAGCATGCAATTACAAGCAGAAACTGACATGTGCAGCAATCAAGAAGTTAATAGTCTTGATTACATTGTGCTTAAAGCAGATTAATGAATTCAGCAAGATCAGGTTCATTTAGAATATAAAAATATTCTCAGATTCTATTTTATAACATAATAAAATATGTTTTTATGTTATAATAAAAACATATTTTATTATGTTATAAAATATATATACCACCTATAATAAAATATGGTACCACCTATAATAAAATATATATACACTCAATTCTGTTTTTACATGATAGATATGTTTCTGAAGAATATATGTAAAAAAATGTACTGTATCTACATAAAAATAGAAGAATGGTTCCAGACCTAAAAAAATCAGCAAAAATAATGCAATAAACCATATCAAAAATCATGTTAGAATCTTATCATTTTTACATGCTTGCACTTTTTATTCCATAAAGATTGCACATGTAAATCGTTACTAGCACTAAGGCAGGCCTGCCTTAGTGCTAGTAACGATTTACGTATTTATTATCAGGCAGTGGTACTTATCATTGTGTTTATTTATATTGCACATGTACATAAAAATGTATTATATAAAGTAAATTATCATTTAAAAAAATAACATATAACTAATCCATAAACACAAAAATTAGGCAAAATAATAGGCATTACATGTAACAAAATTTTGTTCATTATGAATGAAGTTATTTGTTGTCACTTTCTGACAATAAATGCATACATTTGCATGAGACAGCAATATCACTGCTATCACTAAAAATACCTTAGTCTAAAAATATCTTAATCTTAGTAGTTATTGGTGAAATTCTTTCTGTGATTTCTTGAACAAAATTAGCACTAGTCTCTTATGGTGCCAATGTTTCAGTGATTTTAAGAACGAATTCAGTTATTAATCATTGTATTCATGCTTTGACTAGACCATTATATAATTCTGTGTAAAATGCATTAATGAATTCAGATCACATTGAAACTTTCCTGCTTGTTCCTCATTAGGGTCATGTTTGGTAAAATAGTTTAAAAATTATAACTTATCATTTATTGACTTTTCAGTAAAATTAATAACTTTATATGTGCATTTATTTTAACTTTTATTAAATTTTTGATACTATTAAACATCAAAAAGATACTTTTCACTTTAAATACCAAACTCAAAATGCAACAAAACAAATTTCTTATTGACATTTACATATAATTTTACATTTAATTAGGGGAATACATATACATATAATTATATACATACATATTATTAGGGGAATTCCTCAGAATTCATATAATTAGGGGAATTCCTCAGAAATTTCTTTTCTAATTAGAATCAAAAACAGCAATATGGAAGTAATAATGTGATGTAAACACTGCATTCACTGTAATATGAAAAAATTTTTCTTAAAATTTGGGTTGATTGCGTTAAATCAAAATCATGTAAAAGCAGAATTGGGTGTTTATATATTTAGATTTTTATATATTTTTCATGCACACGTGTATGCTGCATGCATGTGAACACATTCATGCTTTACACTTAATTTTAAGATACTGTAAAATTTCTTAGAATCTTCTAAAAGTCTTCTAAACTAATCCATTATCTAACACACATACAGACAGTTCTTGACTTCTGTACATTCAAATTTCATATAATTCGCTATTTCACATATCTTTAAAAGTTAAATTTTTATTGATTGTATTCCAAAAATGCACATATTTCCTTGTAATCATTCTCCCCTCTCTTGTTACATTGCATATTATCAGTTTATCTATTTTGGTGTAAAATACATATTTCAAATATTGCTAATATTAAAAACCTTCAAACAAGCACTGTAGAAAAGCGTACAAGTTTTACATGCTAAAACATTTTCGGATATTGCATATCCCTCCTCAGTACCATAATTTAACAGTAAATATTTACTGTTAAATTATGGTACTGAGGAGGGATATGCAATATCCGAAAATGTTTTAGCATGTAAAACTTGTACGCTTTTCTACAGTGCTTGTTTGAAGGTTTTTAATATTAGCAATATTTGAAATATGTATTTTACACCAAAATAGATAAACTGATAATATGCAATGTAACAAGAGAGGGGAGAATGATTACAAGGAAATATGTGCATTTTTGGAATACAATCAATAAAAATTTAACTTTTAAAGATATGTGAAATAGCGAATTATATGAAATTTGAATGTACAGAAGTCAAGAACTGTCTGTATGTGTGTTAGATAATGGATTAGTTTAGAAGACTTTTAGAAGATTCTAAGAAATTTTACAGTATCTTAAAATTAAGTGTAAAGCATGAATGTGTTCACATGCATGCAGCATACACGTGTGCATGAAAAATATATAAAAATCTAAATATATAAACACCCAATTCTGCTTTTACATGATTTTGATTTAACGCAATCAACCCAAATTTTAAGAAAAATTTTTTCATATTACAGTGAATGCAGTGTTTACATCACATTATTACTTCCATATTGCTGTTTTTGATTCTAATTAGAAAAGAAATTTCTGAGGAATTCCCCTAATTATATGAATTCTGAGGAATTCCCCTAATAATATGTATGTATATAATTATATGTATATGTATTCCCCTAATTAAATGTAAAATTATATGTAAATGTCAATAAGAAATTTGTTTTGTTGCATTTTGAGTTTGGTATTTAAAGTGAAAAGTATCTTTTTGATGTTTAATAGTATCAAAAATTTAATAAAAGTTAAAATAAATGCACATATAAAGTTATTAATTTTACTGAAAAGTCAATAAATGATAAGTTATAATTTTTAAACTATTTTACCAAACATGACCCTAATGAGGAACAAGCAGGAAAGTTTCAATGTGATCTGAATTCATTAATGCATTTTACACAGAATTATATAATGGTCTAGTCAAAGCATGAATACAATGATTAATAACTGAATTCGTTCTTAAAATCACTGAAACATTGGCACCATAAGAGACTAGTGCTAATTTTGTTCAAGAAATCACAGAAAGAATTTCACCAATAACTACTAAGATTAAGATATTTTTAGACTAAGGTATTTTTAGTGATAGCAGTGATATTGCTGTCTCATGCAAATGTATGCATTTATTGTCAGAAAGTGACAACAAATAACTTCATTCATAATGAACAAAATTTTGTTACATGTAATGCCTATTATTTTGCCTAATTTTTGTGTTTATGGATTAGTTATATGTTATTTTTTTAAATGATAATTTACTTTATATAATACATTTTTATGTACATGTGCAATATAAATAAACACAATGATAAGTACCACTGCCTGATAATAAATACGTAAATCGTTACTAGCACTAAGGCAGGCCTGCCTTAGTGCTAGTAACGATTTACATGTGCAATCTTTATGGAATAAAAAGTGCAAGCATGTAAAAATGATAAGATTCTAACATGATTTTTGATATGGTTTATTGCATTATTTTTGCTGATTTTTTTAGGTCTGGAACCATTCTTCTATTTTTATGTAGATACAGTACATTTTTTTACATATATTCTTCAGAAACATATCTATCATGTAAAAACAGAATTGAGTGTATATATATTTTATTATAGGTGGTACCATATTTTATTATAGGTGGTATATATATTTTATAACATAATAAAATATGTTTTTATTATAACATAAAAACATATTTTATTATGTTATAAAATAGAATCTGAGAATATTTTTATATTCTAAATGAACCTGATCTTGCTGAATTCATTAATCTGCTTTAAGCACAATGTAATCAAGACTATTAACTTCTTGATTGCTGCACATGTCAGTTTCTGCTTGTAATTGCATGCTGACAAATAATTATATTAATTAAGCTTAATTAATATGCAAAAAATTTAATTATCATATCTTGATTAATTTTCAATAAAATTTTTTGAAATTTTCAAAATTTATTGCCTATTTTACTCTTTCTAACAGTGTAAGCATTTTTTTGGGAATTTTATTTTGTTTACAACTTTTCATTCCATATATGAGATTGCAGAAAACATGATTTTTTTTTATATGAAATCTTTGCCATCCAATGAAATGGTTGATATTTTTAGATAGCCATATCTCTTCTGAACAAATAAGCCATTAATGAAGAAATTCAGCCAAAATTTTCAAAAATTTTTTATAAAAAAATCAAGAGTTATGCAACTTTTGCTGAATGAAGTTGTCATATAATTATTAAAAAATTACATAAATTCAATGAAATATTGTATTTTATTAATATTTCATATTTATTAACTTTTTCTTATATTATTTATACAATTTTTAGCAGTACTTTTCATAAATTTTTTAATTTATATAAAAAATTTCTAAAATATGAAAATGCTCTCATCTCATATATAAACAGCTATAATATTCTTTATGTTGTTCTAATTGGACCACAGATGGCTTATTGTAGCAGTCCAATACCACACATTGCAAGGTAAATTTGTCTTAACTGCTATTTCCTGGGAAGCAAATAGTTGCTGCTTTACAGCAACTATTCACTTTCTAGGAAATGTAAAAGCAATAAAAGTGTCATGTCCATTTAAATGGTTGCAGGTTGTTTGCATTTCATTTTTTGTGATTTTTTTTTCTAAATTTCAATGAAATTGAAACAAAAAATGAATGCTTAAGATATATTTTAGTTTATTTTAACAGAATTGATCAATACTTTCCTATTATCTACAATATTTTTCAGTTTTCAGTATTTTATAGCTTATCATATGTGAAATTTGATTTTTATCTAAAAATTTAAAAAATAGCATATATTTCATCCCAAAACCTGATATATTAGACTAAAAATTGACAAGATGGGATAAAAAAATCGAAATTCTATTGAGCGATTCAATTATAAACAATGTTTGTGTTGTAGGAAAGAGGGGGTTTACACATCTCTAGCACTATATCAGTGGTCTGTTGTGCATCCTCAACAGGATCATCCCATAAGAAGTGCTGTCTTAATCATGAAAGACAGTATCTTCATAAACAATGTTTGTTTACACATAATTTAAAAAAAAAATATTTTGGCAACTGAAAAAATTTAGGAATCACTATAAAAGATGGATATTTGCATATAATCAAAATGAAAAAAATTGATTTACAATAGCTGGATTAATAAAATCAGGATTAAATTTTTTAAATTCTTTTTTATGATTTTTTTATTGCTTTGTTTTGATATCTATGTACATTATTGGCACATAAGCAAAGTTAGGTCATGACATCTATATATAGCAAAGACATTCAAGGTGGATGGTTAAAAATGACTTTAACCATCATTGTGATAGATTGCTAGTAAAAAAGAAAAAAAATAATTCCTCCATGAAATACTTCAAAAAGGAAAACCAACTCTTCACATAATGATTCAATAGAAACATAACAGCATATTTTATGATCCCACCATATATACAATCTGAGAAGAATATAATTATAGTTTAGCTTAGTCAGACTGTTTATTTATCCAACATTTCAGATTATACAGCCCACTTTCTTCTTTGTAGGTTCCTATATATTGAATATACATTCACACATGTATTGAATATATATTGAAATGGATCCTTAGTTAAATTGAAATTTTAATAACTAGAAATAATTTGTTCTATGTTTAGCACTTTTGAATTAATGATTAAAAGCAAATAATTTTAAGTTAAGAATAGTACTATCTGTAAGTTAATAATTAAATTATAATTTTGATTAATCTATTCCTTTAACTATAGGCATATGATGACACTAGCCAGACATCCAGTTATCTACTAACTAAAATATTAAAACATATCAACTGGCAAACTTCATCACAAATTTCTGATTATTTTTTCTTAAATTATAATTTCTTATATTTCTATTAAAAACTATATGTATTGATATTATTAGCATAATTGGTCTAAATAACTATGAATTTACTAAACTACTAATGAGCAGTATAGAATAATACTCTTTAATAAACTTTATTACTAATGGTTTTGGCTTTTGTCCTCATCAGGTACATAATGAAAAATTCAACAAAACATTTTAAAAATTACAAACTACTAATTTGTAATTTTTTAAAAATATTCTGTTTGATTTTTTATGTACCTGATGAGGACGAAAGCCAAAATCATTAGTAATAAAGTTTATTAAAGACTAATTCATTATACTGCTACAAACCTATATTCTTTATAGTCCACATAAAGCACTAATAGCAGTAAGGTACTCAAAAAAACTTTATTAATCAGACGAAGGTTTTTGATGCTACATTGCATCCTTATCAGGTCCATCAAATCAATATAACAACTGAAAAAGAACAGAACATTTTTTCAAAAATGTTCTGTTCTTTTTCAGTTGTTATATTGATTTGATGGACCTGATGAGAATGCAATGTAGTGTCGAAAACGTTCGTCTATTTAATAAAGTGTTTGAGTATCTTACTGCTGTTAGTGCTTTATGTGGACTGTAATGAATATGGGTTATAGCAGTATGATGAATTATAGTATTAGAGTAGATCTTGTATTTCTTAAACACTATTATTTATCTATGACAATAACTATATATTAGTATACTAAACAGTTT
The DNA here is from genome assembly GCA_011317285.2 of Androctonus mauritanicus. Lineage (NCBI taxonomy): Eukaryota > Metazoa > Arthropoda > Arachnida > Scorpiones > Buthidae > Androctonus > Androctonus mauritanicus. The sequence goes on along the minus strand of WUQG02423782.1, from coordinate 2,851 downwards.
AAATTTATTCTGTTCGTATTATTTTAATTTTGATTAAGTTGGCCAGGATATAGATTGACATCACAATTTACTCTGACATCACCACTAAGCCGATCTACATAAAGTGATTTACTTTCTTGCACAACTGTACATATATTGAATCAATTTGACAAATATATTTCATTCTATATTTGCATTGTCTTAACTAAATTCTAAAACTGGAACTAAATATAATAATAATTGTTAAATTCTTTCTGAAATTAATAATTTTGAGATATTACCAATTTCAGAATCACAACTTAATAGTCCAAAAATAATACCATGTACTAGTATCCATAAAATTCTCAGATAACCACTGCCTAATCGTTACTATAACATTAACTAGTTTCATATATCCACCCTCTTCAGGCTACAACAATTCCAAATCATTTGGAATTGTTATAGCCTGAAGAGGGTGACTAAGTACCACCAAAAATGTTAGTATTGAGTTAATAAAAGAATGCTATTTAATCCATAACTGCTGAGTAGTGCTGTATATGAACTAGTTAACCATATACCAGTGATAAATCAATTACAAATTTAGTGATAAGTGTTATTACAATATGTTGGGCAATATATTAGTATAATAAGAGAACACTGTATAATCTAAATTATAAATAATGGTATTTTTTTGCTGAAAAGGATTTCAGTCATTTTGCTGTATATGAAATTTTTTAACGAATAGAAATTACTTGCTCATATAAATGAACAGAAATATAATCTTGTGATTTAATCTTATAATACTGTATATAACAATGAAAAACACCTCCAAACTCGTGTAGGGAATCCAAGAGGGAATTGTAAAATGATATTCATTATTATGTTATAGTGTCATTTGCAAATTCTGTCTTTTTAGAGGAACTACAATTTCAATGTAATTTTTATTCTTTAATTTTTAAATTATTAATAACAAAAAATAATTTTGGTTGTTGCAGACATCCAAAAATTAGACTTTTCTAAAGATACTTTATTTATAGAAATCAGTATAGTAGTTCAATGGAAAAAGAGACATCTAGCCAGCCACGTTTGACTATTAATGTATATGATACTATATTTTTGTATAGACATTTATCTATACAGAATTTAAAAAAAAAATAGTGTGCTATATAAAGGAAATAATAATATATAGAGAATATACTATTTCTTATTTTTTATATTTAATAAGGAATTATAATTTTATGCAATACTTTATACAAGATGCATCATTGATAAAAAAATAGTCCACTAAAATAATAATCCTTGACTTATGACAAAGTTCAGTCTAAATTTGGTTATTATAAGTTGAGGTGGTCATAAATCAGAAATTTCCAAATTTATGGATTGCCCACTAAATATAATTATTAAAATCCCAATTATCATAATAAACTTAAACAGAAAAATACAGAATCAGCCACAAAAAAGGATACTTTTTTGAGGTTGATTTTGTCGACCCCCTCTATCAATTGCACTGACCAATCACAGAATTTGTCAATGACACTGCCATTGTGAGTACAAATGATTGTAAGTAGAGGTCAACTATTAAAGACTACCTGTACAGTATTTTTGTAAAATTGTATTGGAAACAATTTTTTTTTTTAAATTTCAATTGTCATATATGAAAAATTTAAAGTAATGCAGCAAACAGTTTGCCAATCTACAGCAGTGGTGTTTATTAAATTTTTTATAAGAGCCTACTTTTCCAATAAATATCCATTCCCAACTACTATTTAAAAATTGAGATGAAAGAATATTTTTATAATAAATGTAATTGTTTTTTATTATAAACTTACATATTATCTGTTTACAATATTTATTACAGAATTACTTATTAATATGATAAATATTTATTCTACATTGATAAACTTAAACTGAAATATTACTATCAACTGACTAAAAACATTATGTAATCAACAGATAGATTATGAGACATTATGGATACCATTGATATATAGTATTTAATCTGTGGAGTTCTCAGTAAAAACAAAATAGTGAAGTTCCCAGTATAAACATTGTCTTATAATATAATACAACTAGATCTTGGTTTATGGGAATTTCTTACTTTTTAAAGTTCCCAGGTTCATGAGTTAATAATAAAATTTTTGTTCTTTCAACATTTCATTTCTGGTATCAACTGTCGCATCAGAGGGGGTCAAAAAACTGCAAGCATGCCTGTCTAGTGTTGAAATGTCAGGTCCTGATACCAGGACAATTTAGACCATGTTGCTCCAGCATGATGAAGGATATCTAGATAAGAGCAGATCAGGATTTTAGCCAAAAAACTAGAAGTGAGCTTTGGTAAGTGACACATTGGGTCCAGAAGTGAAATGAGAAGTATGGAAACAATTGATAATTAAACTATATATATAATTAAATAACATTTATTAGTTAAAATAATAATGATAAATAACATAGAACAAAAGTTAACAAAAATAATGAATAAAGCTCAACATAAAATTTTAACTTTAATAGGAGTTTAGTGGAGTTTAACACAAGAGACACTCATGAACATATCTATCTATAAGAGAAATTTTTTCATTTTCATGTTTTTCTTAGTTTCTTTTCTGAATAATATTTTCTTTAGTTTATTTGAACTGAAGGTAAAAACACTGACATTAATTCAACCATGGATATAAGCAGAAGAGGAGCACTGAACAAGGAAAAAAAAGCTGACAAGGGAGCAGACAGAGTTGCTGAGCTCAGATTTTGATGAAATGTGGCAGGTTGATAGATTATGACAAGACATTAATATATGCAAAAAATTGGAACCTAAAGCTCGTGCTCTGCGTTGTTTTATATCAATAAAAATATAAATAATTCGTCACTTCCGCTGACGCAACATACACATCACGTGACA
>WUQG02423781.1:0-38943 GCA_011317285.2 Androctonus mauritanicus | reverse complement strand
AAGCGCTTTTTAGTTGCTGTCTAAGTTATTTATTGGAATTTCATTCATAGGAACAATTGTGCTTGTTGCTACGAATGAAATAGAATTACCATTCAGAGCAATGTATTGATGTTTTCGCATACTTTAGAAGTTTTAAAAACACAAATTCCCCATATTTATTGACTTTCCATTGTACAATAATATAATATTAATAAATGTTTGAATTTAAAATAAATTCAGTCCATAATAAAAAATCATTACTATCATGTTAATAATTAATAATAATAAACCAGATGCTAGTTTCTTTATATTAATATTTGTAATATTGAAAATCCTGTAATGTAAATTCAAAATTTTCAATAACTAAAATATCAATCTTTTGAAAAATATTTTATGATTTTAATCTCTTCTGATTATAAATTTTTTTTCCTGTTATTAAAATTTTGTAAAATTATTCATTTAGGTTGATCCACATCCTACACATCCCAATGATGTAAATGGAGACAGGTGAACTGTAAGATGACAATTAAATTGGAATTGAAAAATTATTTTCAATGCAGAAATATCTGCCATGTGGTGTAACAGTTGCTCCTTATAATCATTGAAAGTGGATATTTCTGGGCTTAAAAAGTCTTGCTGTACAGATTATATAAGAAAAGGAAAGTAGAGAAGTATTTATCATTGTAAATGGAAAAATTTCCATCACTGCATTCATCTTCACTTTTAGACATTTATATTTTTAAGTATTTTAAATATTTCATAAGAATTTATCATTCATAATAACCAGTTATGAACTCAGGTTGATTTTGATTGTATTTCTGATAAAATTAATGGTAAATGTTTATTAAAATGATTAATAAAACAAAATTGAAGGTATTATATAAAAGTTTTATCATTCTTACATTACCATATAATCGATAAAAACTTCATTAACATTGTATATTCATTATTTTTATTATTATATAAATTCATGTTAATTCACATACAATATGCACAATTATTTCAAATTGTATCTCTTTGTTAACAAACTAAATGCTGTAATATTATTTATAAGCTTTCTATAATAAGACTATAAATTAAAGTATCACTCTTTATGGCTAATTTGACTTCTACAAACTTTCAATGTATTTTTTTGAATTTTAAAAAATTTATTTCATATTTTCGTAAATTAATAATTTCTAAATAATCATTTAATAATCTGAAATAAGAATACATATTTCTGATTTATTAATGTTATTTTATACCAATCTGATAATCTTATAAGATGCATATAAAATAAAACAATACAACTTGCTTATATTTCTATTACTGAAAGACCAAGCACTATTAATTAGCAAGTATGAGAAAAACGTATATAAACATTCTCATACTTGATAATAGTGCTTGGTCTTTCAGTAATCTTATAAGATGATTATAAGTTCGTAAAACAATTTTATTTATATATTTATCAGAAATATAATAAATAATACAGATTGTACTTAAATTACCAAAACTGAAATACATTTTCTCTGATTATTTTTATTCATAACTAAGGATAAATTTTTTAAAACCCACAATTTTTTTTTTATATTGTAATAAAATCTTAAATAATTGTTATTAAAATGTAAAATAACAATAAAAAAAAAATATGTAAAGTTTTATATTTATCAATCTAATATTGTTTGCTGTTATCTTTTTTTGTATTATTTATTCCATAAAATAATTTGTTTAAAAACAAATAATTTTTATTCAACTTGATTTATAAATATTCCTGAATTTTGTTTTGTTTCCATATTTCTATTGTATTTAAAAAAATATATATATATGTGAAATTAGAATATAATATAAAACTACAAATTTGATTTAAAACTATTTAAAAATACACGTCAAAATTATATAAAAATCGACTATTTAGTTAAAGCATATCAACTTAATATTATTTAAAATTAAAGCAAATTTTCTCAATTTTTTTTAAATTAAAATAAAAAATATTAATAATTGAAATTAATTAACATTTTTATTTTGTATATATTTTTGTTAACAGTAATCTACCAAATAAATATTATTGGTTGATACCTGTAACTTAAGACCACATGAAAGCTTTATTGTGGTGCTCTGAGAAATATTGAACATCACTATCATATCATCTGTTTCATGTAAAGTTCACATGTTTGGTACATTCAATAATCCAGTTTTAAACATTAAATCATTTAAGGTATATTTTTGATTTTAAAAGCCTTAATTTAAACTTTATTAAGGTATATAAATAAAGGTGGTTTTTCTCTCTCTCATAGTCTTCAAGATAAGAAAAATTACTTTGAATTTTTTTTTATGTAAAATATTCTTGTTAATTATTATTGTATTTTTCAGTTATTAATCATTATCGACTGATGTTCTAAAATAGTCCTGGCTTTAGAATTAAATCTGTTGTATATAAATATATGTATATGAAAACAAATGTGAAAAATGTGATTTTGTGTATTGGAATAAACAATGTATCATAGAACATCTATGCAAATATACCTATTGGCACAAATCTACACTTCAATCATAATGTGTATTTTGATGCATTCTTTAAATTTTCATAAAACGCTAATTATGAAATGATTCATAATTAGTATATTTAATGAATGCACTGTTTAAGATTAAAGTGAATAATCCAGCTAAATGAGGTCAATATTCTCTATATAAAAATATATATATATATATTTTGGCTAATTGTTGTTATGAAACCAATCTGTGTTACATAAAAGTTGTAAAACCATTGTTTAATATCTGCATATTCCTGTTTATAAGAAAAAAAAAGATATTTTACTGTGTTATCTTGATGAAACCAAAACCATCTTAATATGTTTAAATATTAACTGATGTGGTCATCAGTCCTTCAGAATGGTATTGAACAAATTTATTGTTTCAAATAAGTTTCTGAACCATTGAAACAAATGTACTTGTGTTTACTGTAAATAAACAGTGTGATATTGAATATACATAAAAATGTGTGTGTCATGTTTTGATGATTTATTTTGTTTTTTTATTAAAAGAGAATTGGCATTTTTTGAGATTAATATTACAATTGCTTACTCTTGTTTGAAAAATAATGTGTTTTAAGGTTTGCATCGACCATATCTTTAATTCAGTAGAAAAGACTTGAGCCAGGTTCAGCATAGTAAAGAAACAATAAATATCATAAAAATGGTTATTTTTCTATGCATATGTGTATGTATATTGTGTATCAACATGGCACTGAGATCTGGCCTGTGAAAGAACTACTCTATCATAAATAACACTGTATAGATTTGTCAATTATACAGTGCTGATTATAGTCGGCAGCCATTTAGTTCTTTTAAAAACTAGATGATGACAAACTATAGTTTCCCAGAATGAACATTCTACCCTTAATATATCGGTTTCTATTCAACAGAAAAAAGCTTATTGAGATCTTATTTTAAAGCTTACCGCTTACGCTATTTAATAATGTAATCTAATTGAATCGAAAATCCATCTAAGTTTGCTAAAAAAAAATATATATATATATATATATATATAAAATATTTTCTCACTTATATCAGATAGTATTCTAGCAATTTTTTGTGCATTACTAAAAACACCATTTAATTCCGATTCTAATACTGTAATCATTGATTCAATTTCCTACGATGCGTAGAACTTGAGATATCACGAATTGAATTTTCAAGAAAAAAAATTTATAGCTTTCTAATTATATCGACATAACTAAACAAATATTTAAAAAGTTGGGTTCAGAACAAATACATATTTTGAATCTTTATTAAAAAATTATTCAATTTAAAAAAAAAAAAAAAAAATTTCGTTCATTTTTCACCTGTCGACCATAGCGCCGTTACGATCACCTGATGTGACGTCACTATCCCCGCTTCGGAAACACTTCAAATTATGTTAGCTGAGAATCTTGTTGTGATCGTTGGACTTATACGAAGCAGAGCTTTATCGAGGTTTTTCATTATAAACCGTATACATTTTTAGTTTTTTTAATGGTAATTTCAGATTGCAACATCTTTCCAAAAAATTCAAACTTATCTTCATTTTTTCAAACATTTCTGAATCAATTCCTCTATAAGATCATTTAATAGATCTGTTAAATGATCTAATAAATCTTTATTATATAAACGAATTGGATTTTTTGTTTTAATTTACAGAATAGATTTAAAGTTACTTCACAATTAATATAAAAAAAAAATGGCAAGAACAATTAAAGTTACTATTCAGATACAGGTAATACATCTTGAAAAATGTCGTAAATTAATACCATGATTAATACAGAATGACTACGATTACTAAAATATGATTTAAATTATGTTAAATCATCCAGAAGTCGATTCTTAAGTAGATAGTGACGTCACATCAGATGATTGTAATGGCGCTGATATGTTCGTGTAGGTATAAATTTTAAGATAGAGTTTCTCACTGAGAAATGAATTAAATTTAATTCTATGAACTATTAATTGAACAATTTTTAATAAAGATTCAGAATATACATCTGTTCCGAATCCAATTTTTTTCAATTTATGTTCAATTATATCAGTATAATTAGAAAGTTATAAAATTTTTTCTTAAAATTCGTTTCGGGATATCTCAAGTTCTACACACCGTGAGAAATTGATTCATGTATTGTTAGAACCAGAACTATTAATAGATAAGATTTTTATTTATGTACAAAATGCTAACATAATAATTGATATAAGTGAGAAAATATATAATTTTATATTTTTTTTTTTAACAAACAGATGGATTTTCGATTCAATTAGATTCCATTGTTAGATAGCGCAAGTGATAAGCTTTAAAATAAAACTTCAATGAATTTTTTTCTGTTGAATAGAAACAGAGATATTAAGGGTAGGACGTTCATTCTGGAACACGCGGTATATATATTTGGAATATTTTTTAACAAATGAAATTCTACTCATATAATAGCATCTGATCGGAGCGATCTGGATTTTTTTATATGTTCTTCTGATGAAAAGAGATTGCTTTATCCTTGCTATATATAATAAAATGAACTTTTTCAATTAATATAAACACTGCATACTATAGTGAATGTTTTGAATAATTTTACTCTAAGTTTATGAAAACACGTTCTCGATTTTATTTAAAAACGAAAAAATTTTAGAATTTTTAAGTTATGCAATATATGCTACTGTATAAATATCTAAATATAAATTATATAATTAAATTAAAAATAGATTTTTTAGAATACAGCATTAAATTTATATAACTTGTAAAAGTTATGAAATGAAAAAAATTAATAAAAATTTTGAAAAAAAAAAATAATTGTATTTTTATTGCTCTATTTTAAAATAATTCCAAGAGGTGTCGCTAATAACTTTACAATCGAAAATATCGTCTGCGATTTAAATTTTGATAATGGATAATAGCGATTCGATAGATAATTTATTCAGTCTTCCCGAAGAAGTCAAGAAGTTTGCGAAAATACAAGAATCACTTGATAGTAATATTGAAAAAAATGAAAAGATCTTAGAAAATGTTGAGGTTTTTATCATATCCGTAGCATCTTTCATTAGTTGATTTTAAAATTTTCGTGTATAATTTATATACAGTAAAACTTCGATCTAACGTTTTCCTCGATCTAACATTCTTTTTCTCCAGGTCCGGCAAAAAAACAATAGGAGAAAATAACATTAAAATGTTTCAATCTAACGTTTTTTTTTCCGCCATCCCCTTGGAAAACGTTAGATCAAAGTTTTACTGTATTATCTAATTTAATTAATAAAATCTAACGTAATGTATATAATTTTATTACGTAATATCGTGATTTGGATTTTATTTTATTCGAGTTGCGCCAACATTAATTAATTATTATTCTGCCAAAACGATAAAATTTAAGTTTAAATACTGAAAATTCATTTATTCATAAAAGAAACAGAACAGCCAATTTTTAATAAACTGATCATTGTGAACTGTAATCCAGTATTTGAGTTCAATCGAAAGTTATGTCGATAGTAAGAAACGATATAGGGTTATCCATAAATTCTGTGAATGCACCCCATTCTAAAAATTAAACATTTTATTTTAAAATATCAGAAACAATAATAAAAATAAATTTTGTTTTGGTTTTCCTTCAACAGCAAAATCCACCAGTTGTATAGATTGATAGAGTAACAACTCGTTTATTAGACAGTTAAAAGATTCATCAACAACGCTACTTGATTGAAAAAGCGATCGATCGTTGTGTTAAGGAGCATTCAAATATTACGTAAGCATAATTTTGACTTCCCCTTTCCTATGTAAGCAATTTATTGACCCTCTCTTAAATTGCATAAGATTTTATTTCCTTACTTTTTTCTCTGCTGTTTGAAAACAAGATAGTATATAACATTTTATAAATTTATATTTAGAGTTTTTAATATTAAAAGACAACAAAAATATAAATTCGTATTGCAGAGTATGCGTATTGTGCAAATAATTCTATTGTGAGAATTAAATTTTAAAATTGAAAAATTTTTTTAAATCTTACATAAGAATTGAGGAAATTATCCCATCCTCTCACGTAAGAAAACAAGATTTTCTTTGTAAAATATTTACGTAATACTTGAACGTCCCTAAAGATTTATATTAAAAAAATGACATGATCAGAAATTTAATAAAGCACTTTCAAATTTTAATTTTTACTATCAAGGGAAGATTCAAAGAAAATATTTTAATTTTCTTCCTTGGAAATAGATAAATTTATTTTATGGAATGGCGCATTTGGAAACTATAACCAAAAATAATTGTTTTAAGAATTATTTAATTTTAAACTGTGATAAAAATTCATTTGAATTATAAGGAATAAGTACTGTATTTATATACAAAAATATCCTGTAAATCAGGGATGCACAGACTTATTAAGACCAAAGACCGCATAGATTCACTGTGACTTATACGAGGACCACCAAAAAACACACCAAAATTATATACCATATGTTTTTAATTACATATTTCAAAGAAACGTAATCAAAAGTAAACAAATAATTTTTAGTGGATGCGTGGTATTGCATTGATTTAACAATTTTTTTTATGTTAGGTTCCACATTTGTAGTAGTCAAACGCAAAATTTATTCTAAATTTTCATTAGTTAAGCGGTAGTGCTATTTGGCGGCGCGCGCATGTAGGCCTACAATTTTTTTAAATTACCTATTTCACACACATAAATACAGTAAAAATAAAAAAAATATTTATTACAAATATGATTATTATTTTTTTCTTGCTGTTTAAAAACATTATTATCGAACCGCTATAAAAATAATTTCACATCAGAAAAATATTATTTGGAAATGCACTGTTCAAAACTACAAATAATATTTAGTTCATTGTGTGACTTGTTAACTAAAATAACACATGGTGAAGCAGGCCGCCAACAAATCAACAGAGGGCTCAGGGCAACATGCGGCCCTCGGGCTGCGGTCTGTGCAACCCTGCAGTAAATGCTGAGATTCTGATGAGAAAAGTGAGTAGACTGTGCGCTGGGAATATTGTACTGAATATAGTTTTCATCGTAGCTCGAAGTAGTTTAACATTTATACAAAACACCTTATAATAATTTAATTAAACTTTAGAAAGTATGCAATATTTATATACCTGAATAGCGTTGTCCATTGACAAATTTACTGTCATGTTTGTTGACATTGCAATTATTTATTTTTGTTATATACTGTATAAATGAATGAAAAATAAAAACATATGTTACCGATAATTCAAAGTTAAATTTTTAAATATCAAACTCTTGAAACGAATTTTTAATTTATAAGTTATTAATATGGATATAAATACAGTATTTCTAAATAAGTGAAATTTTCTGTTTTTCTTAATATAAATAATAATACATAAAATTAATTTTTTTATCAGTGTAATTATTAAATTTATCTAATTTATGAAAAAAAGACTTTTGAATGCAAACTAGAGCGTAATTTTACATATTATCGTTAATGAATAAGTCAATTAAATAAAAATAATAATAAAATTTAAAATATATCCTGCAATTTATTTTTATTGTTCAGATTTCATTTGCTTTTTAAATATACTATTATAAATAAATTTCTTCTCTACAATATTTTCTTTATGTTTCATATATACCGATAGAAGAAAGTTTTCTTGGGTAAGCATTCTAACTTAATTAAGATAATTAATTAATCAGAAAATTAATGATTAAATTTCATAAACACATGTTTTTTTAAATTATTTTAGCACAGCGTGATGTAGATAATTATTTTCATGAAATTGCAAACATTAACAGGAAAATTAGCTCGATCGAAGATGATGTATCGGCAGCAGAACAGAGAAACGTTAGTTTAAAAAGTGGTTAGTTTGTTTTTTAATAATTTGCTTCGACTTTATTTTTCATGTAAATACGATTAAATAACTACTCAAACTAGCGAGAATAATATCACAATTTTACACAATCAGTTTTATTTCTGCGTTTAGATATAGAAAACACAATAAAAGATATTCAAGATGCCAAACGTCAGATTACCGATGCTCGTTTTACCAAAGATGCTGAAACTAGGTATGATAAATATTTTTTTATTAAATCATTGCTGATGATGAATTAATATTACTTTTAAACGATTATTTATCATAGGAAATTCAAAATAGCTCGTGATAAAATGGAAAAATATAAAAGTAAAGTAGAGGAAATGGAAGGGCGACAGTATTTACTTTTAGAGTTAAAAGAATGCAGAAATAGAATTGCCCATCTGAAAAAACAAAGTGGATAATTATTATAAGATAATTTAAGCATATTTTTGATAATCAGAATGAATAAGTAAGATTTTTATCCGTTTTAGAATTCGAATACGAAAATTGTAAACAATTAAATCATAAAGCTGTAGTGGAAGAAAAAATTAGATGTTTAAGAAAAGACGTAGATAAACTGATTGCACAGAAAGAACATCTTCAGAAATTAACTTTAAATAAAGAAAAACAGGTTAGCTAATTTTTAAACTATTTTTAACAGAATAAATAAGATAAAAATTATAAATTATACTCAAAAATAACAAAAATCATTTATTAAATTAATTAATTTAAACAATATTTTCGCATTTAGTTTACTATATTTTCTATTAAATAGAGAAAGTTTTATGAATTAAAAGTAATCTATATTAACTCTAACTTTTAATTTTAAGTTAAAATTCTTGAATTTTTTTTTTTTTTTTGTATTAAAATGGATTGTTTTACTGTAGCTAGAAGAGACTAAAATAAAGAATCAACAGCTCCAGAACGAAATTTCGGTTCTTCATGTAAGTGTTTCTTTCTATGAATAATATGATCTAAGACTGTGTATTAATAATTATTTTCTATTTTTTATTTGTTATTTATGAATAGAAACGTAATTCGGCTCAACTCCTTCGCATGAAACGCATACTCGAAGAAATACGAACTAAACAGCAAGAAAAATAAATTATAATATAATTTCTTTATATCAGATATATTTTGAAAATATGTTTTATTTCTAATGAACAGTTTGTTTGTTTTTAATATTTATTTTTAATTTTAAACAAATTTAATTTGGTTTTTCTGTTAAAAGTTTGAAACTTTCTCTCTCTATATTTTCTGAAAAACTCTTCTAAAAAGGTTTGCAAAAATATAAAAGCTAATTAAAGAAATATAATACTGATATATAGTTGTTTTTAAATTTAAATTTATTTTATTCTTTATTTATTACTTTAATTGGTTTAAACTATGAGTAACGCATATACAATTTTTTCTTTTATATCTAACATTATTGTAATACAATATTTATTATTTATATTAGTGCATCAAAAAAGTTAAATCACAAATTTGCCAAATAGACAATTTATACTTACAATTATTATTCTTTTTATTTGTTTACATTTGTTAAATTTCTTAATTTTTCATATTCAGAAATGAATCGTTATTATTAAAAATATTTAATAACATTGACAAACAAAATTACTAGCCGTATTGCAATTAGCATCGTGCCATTTCATTTCAGATTCTTCTTTTAACATGACACAGTTTTCGCTGCTAAGATTATTCGGTTGTCCAGGTGCCCATACAGATCTAAATTGAGGATTGATAGGTGACAAATCTGCATAATATCGATAACTGCCTTGAATTTCTGTATCCGTAACCCCAATCCAAAAATTTCCTTTTTCTCTTAATAGGATATCTCTCAACTGTTCGTTCTCGTCAAGAGTTCGAGGCATAGCCAGTTGGGAACATTTTTTGTTGTGGCAAAGTTCCAGAGCTTTCTGCCACGATTGAGAATCCTGATGTACAATAAACTTAGCTAGTTGTATATTGGAAAAAAAAATTATTAAAATAAATATTTTAAGTTATAAAATGAAAAAGGGAATAAGAACTTACGCAAGCAATGATTGGCACATTTTCCCAGTTTCCAGCATTGATATTGTCCCCAAGTTCTACTTTCTCTCTAAATATAATAAATTTTAATTAATATACTAATATTAATTTAATTTATTTGCCTTATAACTAAAAAATTTTATTTTAATTTCAATTAACTTACTTCAACAGTAGGCTTTTCTACCAGATCGTAATAATTGTATCCAGGAGTTTCACGTAGATGCACATTTATTTTATCGCAAAGAGTAGAATCGAGCAACATACATTTTCTTTCACCATAGTTGAAAGCCTTGCAATCAGTGTTATTGTGACAAATTGTCAAGCATTCCACTAAAGAAACATCTGTGATATTTTGAATAGGTTCTATGGCTAAAATTCCATTCTTTCTATAAAGAGCCGTACCAAAAAAACCCTTTGTGGCTAAAATTTGGATCACAACTCCTAAGAGCAGTAAGCAAAAAAGGATCAAAGTTATACGAGCCATTTTTCAGTTTAGAACTAGTTCAGGGATTAGTTGTTAAGAATGGTCAGTAATTTGTCTCCACCCCATTTACGTCTCCAAATGTGTCGCTATGGTAACAGTAATAACACTCCAAATGTGGATTAATTGTAGAACATCCTCATTGTCTTGTCAATTCGATGACAAATGATAGGGAATGCTTGCTTCAAATCCTGATTTTTTCTTCTCTCTTATGTAAAAGTTTACTTTTATAAATATACAATAGCTTGGTTCTTGCACAAGAATATGTATTTCTCCGAAACAAATTTTTAGATCCTGAATGCATTAGGATATCGATTGAGGATTCATTAGTTAGATCTCGATGCAATACTATTATGTAGTTGCATTTTAATATATTAGTTAACCTCCTTATTTTATAATATATTTTATTCTTTTTTTTTAATTTAATTTTAGTAGTAAAGCTTTGAGAAAATTAAAATATAATCGACTTTATCTATTAGGAAAAATTAATAACTGCTGAATGATGTATATTCAGTAGTTATTAATAAATATTTAATTGTCCCGTTTCTATTAAATTATTTATTATGTTTCATTCTCTAGTCACTTCGAAAAGTAATTTAGAAAGTAACATTAGAAATATATCGTTGGTGCACGGAACAATAATGTAAATATAGTACTATATTTGTGTTCTTTAGTAAATACTCGAATATTGCCTCTTCCATGTTTATTTTATCGCTATTTTTTGATAATTTCATAAGATGGAGTTGTTTTTTTCAGTTCATTTGGTTAATTAAAAAGTAAAATCATCTTCTGATGAAAAAAGGTTGATTTATTATCCAATCGTGATTCAAATTTCAATAGTGTTAGCAGACAATCAAACGGAACTATTCTTTTTCTGTTAATGAGCATCACTAATGAAAGAATGCGCTGCCAATCATGGGAGAAGGACATTAAATGACCCATTTGATTGGTCGAATATAATATTATTGAAACAATCGCTTAACCATGACCAAAGAAATGGAAAAAGTAAAAATGTTGAATCAAATGGAGCATGAACCGAGCTGTAATTTATTGCCAAGAATTAAATGTGTTAAAGATAGAAAAGCTTTGATTAACTGTGATTAGATGAAGAACAATAGTCGGTTATATTAATAATTGCATAACGCAAACTAATGGTCTAGGCACGTTAATTAAATTCATTATGATTTCTTTAATATCAAATTAACTTAATATATAAAAAAATGTATCCTTCCAAAATAGTTACAACTTTTTTTATTATATAATTATCGAATTTTCAATCATTATAATATGTTATTAATTAAAATTATAAGAAATTTTTATATTTTTTAATATTAGTTGCAATATACTAGATAATAAATATATATATTATTCTTAGAGAAATTTTCTAAATTAGCAATTTTTTTTTTGAAACATCAATCGATGTAATAAAATATAGTTCTAGGAAAATACTGATAACTAATGGAAATATATCCAGAATAAGATTTTATGGTAATAATAAGTGCTTTCTTTCTAGGAGAAAAGGTGGGAATACTACGTAAATTAGCTTTATTTATTGATCGGCACTGTGGAATTATAATCCAAACGATAGTGAAACGAAGAAAAATATTGCCAACTGCGTATTAAAAATCTGTAACAAGTTCTCAAATAAAAGAAAACTAAATTAATATAAATGAAAATGATATGACGTATTTCGTGTAACCTCGAAAGGAAAGTCCTGATCACATAGATAAGTTATATTTTCAATATCTTTATCAATAACGATATACCACAGCAGTCCTGTATAATATTTTAGCATCAGTTTCTAATTCATATCTAATAAAAGTACAATATTAGATAGAGAAAAAGCCAGCTTTTATAAAATTATATTTTTTTATATGAATAAGTTAGATTTTTTCAATCTTTTAAAAACTGAACTTCTATACGTGACCATTTTTAAAATATAGTAGTCGTTTGAAAATTTATGATTGTTATGTTCATTTGAATAGTTTTGAATCATATTTTGTAAAAATGAACTTGATAATCTTTTTTCCAATATATGTCAAATCAGTATCCACAATATTTTTTAAGAATATCGCAGAATATTATATTCAAATTTTAGAAAATTTTATTGAATATTATTAGTATACTTCTACATGTGTATCATTTAAAAATATATATATAGCTACAATATTTAATTTCATGTGATTACTTCAAACAAGGATATCAAGAATTTGAACTTCATATCAGCTTACTCACATTATTCTGTTTACTCATTTCACAAAAATATTCTATTCACATAATATCTGGAGATCACGACATCGTCCACTACAAGTAATCAAACAAAAAAAATACTATAACTATCCAAGAATCATGCACGAACTTCCATATTTCAATGTAAAAAATTTGCATCCTGTTAAAGAAACACACGGAATTGATACTCTGATAGTTTCGGAATCACGAAATTTTCAAGCATTTCCAGATATCAGAACAATTGGACTTTTTTTTTTTTTCATTTAAAAAATTTGATAATTTATCAATTTTTCTCTCACCGAATTGCATTAAATATGTTTATATATAATTATTATTATTCCTGGTCATATTTTACTGTATATATTACTTATATTGCATTCGTTATTCATTTTTAATACCGAGCAAATTTAATTATTAATTATTTTTTGTTAATAGATATTATTTTTTTTATTTATAAATAGAATAAATATTAATTTAAATAATATATATATATTCATTTGTAATTTTTGATAATATAAGTTCATATTCTGTAATTTTGCTTCAATTATATTCAGTCTTATTGATGATAATACAGTATTTGATAATACTTTCGATTAAGTTATTAAAATTTTAGGTTATTTTTAATAAATAAATTAAATATTCCTATAGTATTTTCATTCTTGTTAGTACAATACATCTTCGTGTTTTTTTTTTTTTTTTTTAGTAATATCTTCACTATTAATATTAATTTTTTTATTTTTGTTGATTCTTCCATTTTTTTTAATTGTATGATCTTTTTCGAAAATCATCGAGGTTTTTTTCTGAATTTATTTTGAATATCTTATATTATTAGATATTCAAAATATATGTTTAAAATATAATTTAATTTAAATCTATTTAAATTTTTAGTCATTAAATTAAATTATTTCTTTAAGTTATCATTTAAATACATTTGGAATGACATATACTAGATTTATTTCTATTACATGAGAAATATGGTATTATACAGTAATTTATTATCCTCAGATGAAACATGATTACATGAATAACCTTCCTCACTCTTTCGAAGCGCCATCTCTCGAATTAATAATATTCAAGAATTATTGATTTATTAATTAATAGAAAATTTTGAATATAATTTAAGTTTTTATTGGAATATAGTATTTCGGAATGATTCATGAGGATTGAATTCACCTATTTGACCTACTTGTCGCAAGAAACATTTTCTTTTGACAGGATGTTTTCTTTTTCTCTTATCGTACTATATTCTTTTCGTTTCATCTTTCATTCTTCCAGTGGTTTTATCTATGAATATAGCTCATTAACTCTTCAAAAATAAATAAATAAGTATTTCTGAATATAATTACAGCAAGAATTGCATCTGTAAGAGTTTCTTCATAATATTTTTAGCTTTCTCTTCTATATAAAGTAATTCATTTTATTCTTGATTATTATTTTACTTTAATTTTTTTTTTTAATTTTGCTTCTGCTGAGAAGAGTTTTATCTTATATAATATGTTTATAAAGTTTATTAATAAATTACTTGTTTAAATAAGCAAATTAATAAAATTAATTTACTTATTTTCTTTCTAATATTGAAATTCTGCGATAATCTTTTCTTATAAAATGAAGAATCAGATTACTAGATAATTAATTATAAGTCGACGCTCTAATTAAACTCATGCCTGTTCTTAATCAATTAAGTTTGTAAAAGTGAATAAAATAGTTCCAAATTGACTAATGAATGGATTTTTTTTTTTAATAATTTCTTTTGCAGTTCAAATTAATGATACGAAATTCTGAAAATTTGAATAAATTCTAGCTCGTAATAAATAAATATAATATATTTATTTACATGTTATTTATGTATTTAAACACGGACTTATCAATATTTAAATTTGAAAAAAATACAAAATTTATCATAATTTTAGTAATATATTTATATATTCTATTATAAAATAATCTAATAGAATATATAAGTTTAAAATATCAGTTAAATATTTTTGAATAAAACAATTTTATTGAATAAATTTAAATCAGACACAAAGGTGTATATATATATATATATATAATATACAATATTGTATTCCTTCGTGTCTGATTTAAATTTATCGTTTATAAGTTCAAAACTGTTTTAAAAATATTTCTGATATAAATCACATATAGTCTACTCATATTAAAAAATTAAAAAAAAATTCGAAAATTAAAATCTTTATAATATTGAATAAAATATTGAAAGTTACGCTAAATGTGTAGAATTTGAAAATCAAATTCTACACATTTAGAGAATTAATATAAGCATTATATAAAAATGAAATGACCTACAAAGAAATTATCTATTTTTCGAAAAAATAAAGGTTAAAAACCTCATCATATAATTAAATTAAAACAAACGACTTATTTTTTGGGTTAACCGTGTGTCCGACTTTCATCAAAACAGATAATCAGCATTTTAATAACAGTAATGTATCTAACAGGTGCTACTGAATAAAATAAGTTTTAATTTTCATTAGAAGGAATAAGTAATATTACATACTTTCTCTAACATATTTTTCTAATATATAAATAAATTAGAAAAATATTAAAAATAAATTTTAATTTTAGATCTCAAGTAGATTAAATTCTAATTTATAGATGAAACAACGATAGAGTTTATAGTAATCCCAATTCATCATTAGCATAAAGAAACAGTTCTTACTATATATTAAAAATAATTTCGTATGTCATTGATTAATTAACTGGCATCGTCGGCCTATTTATTAATTATTTCTCATAATTCAATAATTCCTAAACTATTTCTCATAATTTAAGTTAATGAAAAATAATTAATTTTCTCAAATTCTCAAATTAATTATAATCTGAATAATCTATATTTTTAATTCATTATAATTCCCAAGTGAAGTTAGTTTTTATTTACTTATCAGTATTTTTTGTGATTTTATTTTTTCGAGATTTTTTTATCACTGTATGTTTGAGAATTGTTTATTTTTGCCGAATTTATTATGTAATATAATACAATTGAGAAAAGATGTCACAATTTATAAAGTTCAAAAAGGTTTAAACAGAACATGAATAAACAGTATACAGTAATTTAAAATGATTGTTTAATTTGAATAATAAATTGTTATGTCAAGTTAGAGAAAGAATTGCCACATTTTAGCTTTTAATATACAGTAGGCCTACTGTATTTCATTCTAGATTATTAAATATGCAAGAATCTATTTGTTAAGAATAGATTTTTTTTCTTATGTAGGCTGTAGACCTGAACAAATCTAATATTATCTATAGTAGGATAAATTAATTTAATTTCCGTTTATGCCTAAAATATCATTTAATGATTGTTGGATACATAATTGGATTATATCGAGTCTATTACTATATTCATGAATACTGTAGCAGTTACCAATAAATAACATGGATGAATGTTCGATCGCATTTTTGATATTCATTTGTCCCATTGAACAATAATGCACCATTTATTCACTAGTTCATTATTGTTCATGTGTTATTAATTATATACAATTTATTCCATTCTGTTTTCCTATTAACCTATATGGATAATGTTTCCATATACGGTAATTATGATAGTTATAACTTCTCTGCAATACTGTTTATCTCATGCTTAAATTGTTTTCTATTTACTCCTTCCAAGATATATAGTTTATAGGGCTGTATTCTCTGCTCAGAATATATTTAGAAATGATCAGTTCCAAAAAATATATTTAACTTTCTTATAAAACTCTTATCTAGCATAATATATTGATATGAATGCAGTCATGATTCAGATTTGGTTATCTGTGTTCATAAATTGGATTTGTGATTATATTAATACAACATAACTATATTTAATATTGATTTCTTTAGAATAAATCAATGAAGCATTCATTGAGCATAGTTTGCATTCTGAATATTGAATTGGGAACAATATTAGAATAACAATTTATAATAGTATTTAAGTTTAATTAAATTTTTAAAAATTAATACTGTACAAGAGTTTTTAAATACATATTTGAGAATAACATATTAGGATTTAAAATAATGACATAATAGAGAATTATTATTATTGAGTTTTATATTATGATTGTTTATTACATTCAAAAGAACTATAAAAGAATTTTAAATAATTTTTTATTGTAAAAAAAACAATAAAAGACAAAACAAGTTAGTAAAAAAAAGGGATGAATTGATCATGTGATCACTATTATTCGATTAGATTTTAATACACAATACAATGCATTTTTTAATTCAAAATGATCAAAACCTTGTATCATTATTTAATGACATAATAATAATAATATATTTATTAATAATTATTGACGTAATTATTATCAAATTTTGATTACTTCCAACAGATTTTATCCTCTGGTTTTCATTCAAATCTGATGATAATAATCCATAATATGGTACTGACATACAGAAAGGCTGATAGACAACCAAAGAGAAAAATTTAAATCTAAAGCTGCTTAAGTTTTATATATATAACTTAGGCAGCTTATATTAGCACACATACACACATATTAACACATACACATATATGTATGTGTAATATGTGTATTGTGTGTTAATATGTATGTATGTGTGGTAACATGTGTGCATGTGTGGTATATGTAATTCCCAAGTGAAGTTAGCATTTATTTACTTATCAGTATTTTTTATGATTTTATTTTTTCGAGATTTTTTATCACTGTATGTTTGATAAGTTAAAATATCTTTATATATAAACTTAAATGTATATAATATATGTATTATTATTATTGTTGTCGAATTCAAATTGCTAATATCTGGACCATCTCAGGAATAATATTTAAACTGCATCATATTGCCATAGTCCATATAATACTGCATGTATTGATCTTCTAATTATCTAAAAATGATTTTATTTGAATTATAAGAAAATACATATAATATAATAAAAAGTCAATAAAAATAATAATAGGACTTATATAGAAATTTAGTGAGAAAATTTAAAGTAAATTTCTACAAGATATGAATTCAAAATATTATATTCGGAAAAAATGAAACTAAAGTTCTCAAAATTTAGAATTTTCATAGTTGAGACTTGAAAAAAAAAAATTATTTGCTAAACCTTTCGGTATCCGAAGATCATTTTTTGATTTAAACTGAAGACATGTCCCAAAAATTTTCAAAAATCCTTTTTTTAAGACAATTTTTATTATTATAAAACTAGTTATAATTTGTTTAATTTTTATCATTTATTTTTTAGATGTTCGTAACTTTATTTGCGTAAATTTGATTACAATATATTATAGTGTATTTGATCACTATTCTGAAATTGTTTTTAGATACTTTACATTTTATGATCCTTAACAAAAAAATAATTTGTAATTTATAGACTAATATTATTCGAAATAAATTTATTGACAGTTCTAATTTTTTTTTTTTTTTGAAAAATTTCAATATGCAATATTATTTTTTGATTTCATTATTAAGTCAAACAGCTCAGTGTTATGTATAATTTATTTCATATTTGACGTTACAATATTTTATTTTCTAATATTAACATTTTAAAATTTATTTCTACTAGGAATAGAAGATAATAAATGGACTTAAATGAAGCAAGTGAAATTTTGTACATATGTAAATATTTTAATTAATTAATTTTTCTAACTCTAAATTTCAAAATACTGTTTTTATTATTTTTATTCTTGTTTGATTTTTATAGTAAATAAAGTTTCTAAATTAGTAATAGAACTGGTTTGTTTTAGTATTAGCGGCATATATAATGACGTAATGGTGTAAATGAAGATGTATTAGAAAATATTTGGTGTGTAAAATATGATCGATAGGATTGTCATAGATCATAGTAGTAGTTTCGACACTTTGAATGAGTGATTGACCTCGAGAGAGGAGTCCATTTTTAATGTCACGAACTTATTTAGTGTTAGAATAAGAGAAATTAGTAATATATAATAGTACATAATATATCATATATAATATTTTCAGAATTATTTATCATAAATTTATAAGACAGAGAATGGCTAATAAATCATATTTTAATTGAATAGTATTTCTGGATTTAACATTTAGAAAAATTCAAGTTAAACATATTTTAAAATGTACTTATTTGGACAATTAATTTTTACTAATTAAATTTTTATAAAGTTATAATTCGATTAAAATATTATGAGTTATTTTAGTTAAAGATGCTGAAAACAGATGGCGCTAAGTTTGAGATTGCCTCTATCAATTATTTACAGCATTCTGAGGTGCATTATATTTTTATTATTTATTAAAATTAAATTTTATTATATCTTTATTATTATAGGATAAAAAATGCTAAACAAAATTTTAACTAAAACTATATAATTTAATATTTATAATGTATATTATTGATTTGATTTCGAAATTACTAAGAAATTATTTTATTAGTGATAGAATTACTAAAATTAATTAAAATATTATTTTTTTCATCACAGAATGTTCAGAAATAACAAGTGTATGATGCTTAGTTAGGATGAAATTATATAAAATATTTCGAAAAAATATTATTTTACCAAGAATTTGTTTCGAATCTTTAAAGGAATCAAGATTAGACCAAATAGATAGCAGGGTATGCACAAGTATGAAAAGGTACTTATATTATATATTTAATTATATATTATCAAAAATCTGTGATTATGAAATGCTGTACATGAGTCAAGATTTAGTAAAGAAAAGCATACGTTGACTCATTTACTCGTATCTCTTACTGGATTCATGAACTATTCATTGACTCATGTTGGTTTATTATATGTCATTTAACGAACTATCATCAAATGTAAAAGCATATAAAATTCAGTACACAAATTTTAGATCCTATAAAGTATTGATTTTTTTTTCACACTAATTTTTAATTAAGGAACAAAAATGGAATTAATTAATTGAAAATATATTAAGTAATTTTATCTTAAAAAATATCTTTAAGCAAAACAGTTTACATCAATTTATGAATTTATATATAAAATGTCTATAAACTGTGATGAAATTTAAACAAAAAAATTTTTTTAATATTATCCAATTGATTAATTTTTAATCATTTAATCAAATATGCTGTTAAAATTTCTCAAAATGATCCATTTCAAATTATAAATTACGCTAACAATTTCTAGAAAGTATAAAAGACTAGGTTATATAATGTTCGTACCAAATTCGTTACTTTGAAACAGCCAAAGATTTTTATTTTATTTTGGAAACTGTTGTCTATTGTTGTTATTTTTAGTCATTCTTACGCTTTTGTTGTTGTTGTTACAATATTCGATTCGAAACTCAGATAATTAATAGTTCTAAAATGATTTTTAAAATCTGATCAGAAATTAAATTAAGATAAATTTTATTACATCATCAGTATAAACTGCATGCTAAATTTTTTATTCATTAATATGTTGTCGTATGTTTAAGTACTGTATATAATTAACAAAAACCTATCTATATACCAAACAAACAGTATCATTTTTTAATAGTTTTTTTTAATTCCACAATTAGCGAGATATATTTTGTGTTCATTAATATATATTATTATATTCGATTTAAGTTTCTTCTTAATATATATTCTAATTATTGAACATCTTTAAGAATTAAAATTAAATGCTTTAGCCATTAATATATTTATGTAATCATTTTAAAACAAATTTTCCTTATTCAGTAAAAAATTTCTCAGTATTATTCTTGAATTTTTCTCAAATGGTTGCATATTTTTAGTAATATATTTTTAACTTAAGAATTTCTCATTATAAAATTTCTTAACACCAAAACAAGATTGTTTATTTTTCGTTCCTAGAAGGACGACAATATCAATAAATAGTTGTCATTCAACTTTTATTTTCTGGGTAGTTATTAATCTTAACAACTACCGAAAAATTACTCCAAGTTATACTTTTGAAAACACAAATAAATAAAGAGGGAAGTTAACAACATAATTCAAGAAAAATGTTTTCTAGAAAAGAAATTATTCTTTAGAATTTTATTAAAATGACTCATTTCTTCGGATCATAATTCCAAACTTTCTATCTTGTTAGAAAAATGTCTGTTCAGAGTGGCTAAGTCTAAAATGGGAAAGTAATTTTAAGCTGTCGTCTCATAGTGGCAAAGCAGAGAAGCATAAATGTGAGATTGAGCGAATGGAATAAAAAAAAAAAAGAAAGAGAGAGAGAGAGAGAGAGAGAGAAGTCATATATTCTAGTAGTTCAAAACTTTGGAAACCTGTCGTCTATCAAGAGTCATTTTGCTAGGAAAGGAAACATACTGACGGAAAAATATATCTGTTGGAAAGAAATAAAAAGAACTATCGAAAGAGGGAGAATTGAAAAGCGCCACCGAGAAGTTCTAGAAGTTGTTTTGAAACGAAAGACAGAGTTGGAAAGGAAGGAATCGTGTACCTATTGCCTGGAATAATGAGTTGGTGGCAATGAAAAGAGATACATTTGGAGAACTGATGCGATTTGTCCTCTTAAATCAATTCAAATGGATGATGGAAGCTGAATTTTCCACTACCTCTCTGCCAATAAATAAATCGCTTTTCCTATGGCCATAAAATAGTCAAAAAGAACCTATTCTTTTAGATTGGTTTACTTCGGAAAATTTCGACTTTGCTACTGTTAAGACTTCTTAGGTTAAATAAAGTCAGATTTTTGTTATTAGAGGTGAGGATGGGAAAAAGTGCAAACATGAACATAAATCTTATCGGCTCTCTTTGTGATTTCGTGCTTGTATTGAGGTCGAGCTTAGCTCAAGGTTTCGAAAGTAACATAAATCTGTCAACTTTACAGGTAGACGATGGGAGAGAAGTTTTAAAAGTGTATGGAATTTATGTAAGAAGGGAGATTCTTAGCCCACATTCAATAGATGTACCTCGACACTACTTCTGTCTGTTCTTATCTGAATTCCTAATAAAGACGTTACTTCACCTCGAATGACATCTTCCTCTTAGAAAAATCTATTTGGCTGTACGAGTTGCTTGTAATAAAACGTTAAGCCAATATCTAGAGATTTAACCATGTTCTACAGGAGAGAATTGAGACATTTATATATAGTTAAATTTATAACCCTCAAAATCGCTCGTAAATTTTTAACTGTATAATATCAATGCTTTACAATCCAGTGAAAAAACCTAACACATTAATTAAAGTACCAAGCACATTGTCGAAGAATAGCATAATATCTAGTTTAGATATTATTTTTCGTAAATTCTATTTTAAGCCATTATTTTTTTGAAGATGAACTAAGTTATGATCTGTTCTAGATAAAGGATTATGAATCATACAACTGTGTTAACTAGATACACTGCCAGGAGATTTTTATTGTTTTTTATCATAAGCGTGTCGATGCTATCTTTTTATAAATTTTAAACCATTTATATAACTCAATATAAGAAAGTAATTGGTCGAAAGTAGCGATAGGAAACAGGATAGATAATATAATGTTTTCTTCTTTTGATATCACAGCAGATGTTCAGTTGGGAACCTGCCTTGTTCGCCTTTTTGTCAGTAGAGAGAGCAGAGCCATGAAAAATTACTTCAATATCTCTATAAGCTGTGCCTGGAGACAGGACCCGTTATTCAACCAAGCATCTGGCCTTCCACTTCCAAAATTAAACTTGCCAATTGCTTCTGAAAGCGGACAATATGCATCGGGAAATCACACCTTATCTATTGTAT
Source organism: Androctonus mauritanicus (assembly GCA_011317285.2). Taxonomy (NCBI): domain Eukaryota; kingdom Metazoa; phylum Arthropoda; class Arachnida; order Scorpiones; family Buthidae; genus Androctonus; species Androctonus mauritanicus. The sequence goes on along the minus strand of WUQG02423781.1, from coordinate 16,284 downwards.
ACCCTTCATCCTGCTCTTATCGAGTAATTCTTAATATAAAAGACCGAATTTAAACTACGCAGAAAGGTAAAAAATCCAGAAAGTAAGGAATGCCGCGTCATCCAAACCCCCTTAAAGGTCTGCTTGTCCGCCAAACAAATTAATCCAACAGAGAAGCAGACATACAGGGTTTGGAAACTAAAAGTTAAGTTATCTTCCAGGGGCCAAAAATAAATGTGTAAAATGCTATTAACCCATTAGTAAAATATTTTTATTGCTTATAAAATGCATAATATTATATATAGTTATTTTATTCTTATATTTAAAGCACCTTTATAATTGTATATTGCAGTTTTAATGCAATTATAGCTCGTAAAAAGTTACATAATTACAGGGGATAATTTTATCATCATCCAATAAAAGTTATGCTAATAGTGTAGTAAATTCGCATTAATCAATAAGCAGGTAATTATTTTCGTACTTATTACTTAATATTTTTAATGGATTGACTTAAAACCCTGAAAGTTGTTTCCATATAAAGACCAGGTGTTCGAGCACTAACCTTAAATGGTGTGAGTATTTAACAAGGTCGCCATCTAAATGGGGAATGTCAGAATTGACCAAAAATGTCAGGAGGAGTCGGTTCATACCAACAGCCTGCTGGCTTTTCTAGCTTCTACTCTCACTCAGTCACCCTATGGGGGCCCGTTGGGCGCTTGACACATAGCGGCGTTTCTTCTTGTGATTCCATACTTCTACTAGAGAAAGGGGGTCTTGATTTATCGCCCTTGCTTTGTGATGTCACGCTAAGCTTAGCAGACATCGTGCCATTTAAAAAAAGGAACTGTTAGGATGGTTCGACTTGGCTCTCACGGTCGCACACACTCTTCTTATTACGTATCGTTACCAGGAGTTTTAATTTCTTAATGTATCCGATTAAAATGTTGGGAGGGAACATGTTAATATATCAATTGACATTGTTAAAAGATCGTTTGTCATGTTGGTGTACTGCACTGTCAAAAGTTAATTGTTAGAAGGGTGAAGATAGTGGTTGTTTGATGATGCGTGAAATGGGCTGTTGAGTTCGCGAAGGGTTTGATTTTTTACGCTAACGCCCTTTAAATCGAATCCGTATCTGTTGAAAATATCAAACTTTCTTCTTGTTAAGTACTTAAATCATTAAAGAAAAAATCTTGACCAATTAACACTATTTGATCTCCTTGGCCAATCGCGTGATATCATAATATACGTTATTCATCAGCCAAACAACGTTACTAAGTTTCCAATCATAAATCGGAAAAGAGTATTTCCATTTCCGTGTCCCGGGACAAGCAACAGAGGTTCTAACAATAAAAAGACGAAGCACAAAGAACTAAAGATGTGCCTTAATTTATGTGGCTTCGGGGGAATGCTTCAGACATCGCGTCACGTTCATTAAGAAAGCCATTCACGTAGCGAAATTAAACGAATAAATAACTGTCCGTATAAATATTGTCTTACAAAGCTAAATGTCCGCTTACAGAGCATCTATTTATGTAAATGGAAACATTAATTCTGCTTTGCTAATTGCCGAAAGGTATCCCGTAATTACGCGTCTTAAACAAACTATACTGTTGGGGCCTCTTACTTCTACTTCCCTGTTGGTCGATGTGCAGCATGCCGCCAACTTCAAAGTCCACACCACACCATTTACTGGCTCGATAGATATCGGCCGACGACTCAACCCGCTTGTTGATTGGTCCGACAGTGATGCCGTAAGAATGGCAGTCGTGTGCCACATGGGAGTTGTACACAATGTTAGTCGAAAGTTGTGTGTCTGCTGGCGTCTGAGTCTACATCGCCCATCTTAATTACTCTATGAGCTGCGATTTTGTCGAATTGGTTAGAGAGTTTAGGGATAACTTCGAGTCACATTTTTAAGACAGGATGTGAAAAAGAAAGGAAGAGTTTTCATTGGCTGACGCCGGTACCATTAAATTTTCACTCCGGTAGTTATGAGAAGCTGTAGGACACGACGTTTGGTCCATACACTATGTGAGTGACAGATACGGTCGAAAGAGTGTCCTGTTTGGTCGGACAATGTTGAATAGTGTCGCAATGATCTGTACGACACTCCTTTAGACGTCTTTCACACAATTCAACTTATCCACGATGTCTTCGAGAAAGAGGACCGTGGCTTGTGTTGCGCTGATTACTAGCCTGATATTACCTTTCGTCAGAGGAAATTGGTGGTAAGTGAAGATTTTAAAATAATCGCTTTACTATCCTATAACTGGCGTTTTAATTTAGAATCGGGTACAATAATTCATTCTGCAACAACACCTCGTATATTTTCTGCTTGACAACATTCTGTGATAATTGTACTCGTGGGAATTGCTCCCACTTCTATTTAAAATACTGCCATATCGCTTCGATTTAATTAAAGCGATAGTCTTTGTGCTAATCCCCTTAGTCTAACACCAAAAAAAATGACTTTATTTCTTCGACGACAACCTAAATTTAGGTCGTTTTATGATATCTGTCTAGCCTACTATATCAGGGTACTTATATCAACGTTTATCTTTGTTGACCGTTGTCCTCCGAAGTTTACGGCGATTCATTCATAAGATTTGCTATCGTTTTTTTATCCAGACTGGCGTCGACTTATTTATCGAAAATTGCTTTAATTTTGCATACGTCCAGACTTGTAAAAATTAATTTTCATTCTGAATCTAACTCTTACATCATGCGATGATGAACTATCATTAACTTACATCAACTTACTGCTCAACCGCGCTCTTACGAAAGTTTCATCGGATGACATACAGATGTCTAAAGAGGAGCTAGAATTGGGTTTAGATTTATGCTTAGACCAGATCAAAAGCAAAATGGTTATTGTCAACAGTCAGTGGTCAGGCAAGGTCTCCCGACTGAGAGGGATGTCAGACGTCCAACACCCCACAGCGTTACAGCCGTGATGGTGTAAAGATAGGAAGAGCCATCAATATCCCTCCACGATCTAATTTCTGAACACTAAGGTCAGCTTGACAGAGATTCTTACATTTTTTTTTCCCCCTCGACTTTAACACACCTGTAGATATTGATCATTTGGGTTATGCACCTGAGTCATTGGTCCTCTGACTCATTGGAGGTTTTATAGAAATCTGACGCACCTTATCTATTTTTCATTTCTTTAACTGTCAATTTCTATTCTGGAATGAAACTTTCTAATTTATTTTATTATCAATAAAACTTTTATCGACTGTAATCTAGAACTCCTCAGGTGGATTGCGAGTATTGAAAAATTCCTTACATTTGATATAATTAATCGAAAAATGACTATTAAAATTTACGTATAATCATATTTAAATTAATCAATACTATCAAACTTTAGAAAGTTAACAAAGAATCATAATTCTCGATAGTTTTCAATCGAGGCAGACATTTTATTAATTATCCAAATGCATCAGAATCGATAAAACTATATATATTTTATCACATTACAATTCTATTTCGATAAACAGATTCGGATTCAGATGTCAAAATCTGATGCTAAGTATTAATATAAGCTACAGACCCAACACGGCTTAAATCATAAAATTAACTTTTCACAAACATAAACTAATCTATAATACTTAATGCACTTACAAGGTATTGAAATAGCTATATATATATATATATACAGGTAGGCTAATAGGGAAACTTCAAAATATATTTTGATGATAAAGCTGAAAAAATTTACTCGTACATGATATTTTTACGAGTCTATTTTGGTTATTATTTATGACCTATTTAGAGTTTAAAATAAACTTATGCAAATATAATTTTGGTTTAAGTTTAGTTAAACTAAAAGCGTGCAAATCGTGCGAGAAGTAAACATTCCTAATAGTTAAACGTTTTTGCTAAAATATATTAATTTTTTTTCTCATAAAGGACTAGTAAGAATGTTGTTTAATGCGTCACAAGAGAAAGTGAATTATAAGGTGATTTATTAATAATTAATCCTCGTTTTAAAATTGGATAAAGTATAGCTTACAGTGTAAAAGAAATATTCACTCTCTTCAATTTATTGCGTAGAGAATTTGTAGTGTATCTCCTTAATGGAGATTTGTGTTGAGGCCGAAGAACTGCAGTGATATATTTCTTTCGGAATATTCTTATGACATCTTTATGATCAGAGGATATTATTGTTGGCCAGTTAGTCCATCCGATATCTTTCTAAAAAAAAGAAAGAAAGAAAGAAAAAAAATCTGAAAATTCACTCAATCGAAAATATTTCCATCAAGAAAATTAAACTTTTGCATTTTATAGTTAAAAATAGGAACACTTTTTCGCTCAGGAAAATATTTTTCTTCTCTTTATCACTCATATTTTTAGTTGCACTTTTATATATCATTCATATTTTTAGTTTTTGAACTATATCATATTCACTCACATTCTTTCGTTTTTATTCTATATATTCACTTAGACCGATATTCTTTCATTTTACTTTTATAGTCACGTATCCATATTTTTTTAAATTTTGTTTATTATTTAATTTTTTCAGTTGTAAATAGAACAAAATTTTGATATATAGAAGCATTTTAAAATTTATATAGGCCCTTAATGGATGCCTGACTACCTATCATTTTATCTTGTGGCTTTATATTACTCTGATATAAATTTGTATAGAGTTCTTTCGAGCTAGAGGCCTCTCGGTATGTTGATGTTATCAAAAATAATTATAATTAGGCCAGTGCGTTTTCTCTTTCCGAACTAATCTATCACTTTATCTCCTAAAGTGGTTCAAAAGTTGCAAAATTTATAATGGAAATTACAGTGTATGCACATAGATAATAATTATTTAGAGAGTTTCAATTAAAAAAAAAATTCTAGGCTAGAAATGTCAACAGAAAGTTATAAAGTCTAAAATAGTCAAAACTTGTACAGTTTTTATAATTTCAGATCTATTAAGATATGTGTATACTAGATAAAGTTACACATTAAACATAGAATGCATTAGAAATGCACACGTCCTGGCAATTAGAACAAACTCGAGACTTATCTATCTAAATTAGGCCCGTAACAGTTGGAAAATAGCTTTATCAATCTCATTTGTTTAAATTATCATTAAAACGTTTATAAAATAAACCATTATCTCATTATGGATCTATGATAATTATATCTGATTCATTTTATACGTTGCATCTGTGAATAATTCATATTTTAATTAATAAAATATGAGTTGTCGTTAGAAGTCTTTATTATCCGTGTCGATACTTATAACTCCCGACAAGGAAAATTATTCGTGTGCAGCATGATATATTATCACTAAACCGCTTTAACATCCATTCATAACTGGTAAATTGTACATTCTACTATCTAAAGAGAGAAATGCGAATCTAATTTAATAGTTTAAAGTAACATTTTAAATCTATAATAGCATCTTTGAATTCTCTCGTTGATAAACGACTAAACCTTTTTGTTTTCTGCATAATCCAATACTTGCAATATTCAATTTCTTTTTAATCGAAACTTTTTAGTTGTGTGCAATGCAAGAATTCTAGTTTAACTTTGATGTTCGAAAAACATTAGAAACAAGTATTATGATATCTTTGATGTTTCAGATAAGTGTGAATGGACATTTTAATGGTTTAATAGTGCAATATTTTGAATGCAAACAAAGAGGAGTATTAAGTAGCAGAAAAACTTATCAAAGACAACTTTTCCTCCGCTGAAAAAGAAGAAAGTCATTGAATGATCTTCCAGCAGCTGGGAAAAGACTTTAGAAACAAAGCCTGCCATAGTATTTAGACAAACATGTCGCTATAACAGCTTGAGGTGTTCCTCTTCTCTCAGTTACGAGATAAAAACCAGATAATGTTGCAACGAAAAAGGTGAAAATAGGCTCAGAATGAAGTACGGTTTTGCTATTTTTAAAGCCAAGAAATCATTACAGTTCTATCCTATCCGGTTGTTTATATACGAAAGAAACAATTGAAGGAAATGTAGCAATTTATGCTAATATGTAATCACCATTTTTTAATGCATTTCATGTCCTTCTACTTAACAATCACATCTTTGTCTATTTAATAACGTAATGCAAAAATACCTAATAAAATTTACTAGACAGGACTTGAAAAACAAGAATGAAGCAATAAATTAGCAATTATAACATGTTTTCTATCCTGGGGATGAAATGTTGTTTATTTTTTCGTAAAGACCTATCAGAGCCGCATTTGTAACTAAATAAGGTGAAAAAGGAAAAACTCTTCCCAAGTATAGAGTAATGTCGGGTTATCAGTAGATATGAAAATAATTTGAGAATGCTTTAAATTTTTTATGGAGCCAGTTGACATGGAAATATTTTTTTTTTTAATTTAAACTTGCGGTGAAATGGCATCATAAAAAGATAAGATAATTAGTTTGAATGACGAGATTCGTTTCGCAATATCCTTGCCATGATTTCTTATTCTGTTTTATACTGGAATGTTAAACATCGAATCATTTCAATCAAAAGTTTTATACGTCCAGTCAGAGAAGGATATGTAAAGTTTGATAGGAGATAAAACAGAGATGAAAAAAAGATTCTTAAGAAACTAGACGATGCGATCTGAATGTCAAATGATTTAATTGCCCACAGACATTGGACAAAATGCGATTTCCGCGTCTTAAAACAAGGTGAGAGGTAAAAAAAAAGGTACCCTAGGGAAGGCAGGCACTTTTGTGAAAAACTTCCGCCAGCAAGGACCTCCCACGGTCACATTAAGTTGGTTCTGCATTAACCAGGTCCATTGCATCACCTGTTAGGAGCAGTCACGCTGGCGATAAGCGAATCTCTTTCTCTCTTTCTTGTGAAGTTGTCGCCGACCGCTTGCCACTCAAAGGCCACTTTATCGCTCTTCTGTCGCCACTGTAATCCTACTAGCGTGAGGATCCTTATCTTCGAATTGGAGGAAAGTTGATCCTGGAGAACCCTCATTACTCTTGTGGCATCTGTTGAATTTCTTCAAATTCGGGGTTGACTCTTTTGTCTCTAGGTTCGATGATAAAGGCAGATATGCCGCTTTTTATGCCTTTCTGCAACCGTTACGACACTTATTTATGTTTGTACTACGAATATCGGATGGCCGAAACTAATTAAGAAATTTGTCACACAGTTTCGTGCCTTTAATCTTGCTCAGCATTTGTTAAAAATAAACTTCATCCGTAACGACTTGCTCATACAATATAAAATTTTGAAAAAAAAAATAATAATAAATATTTCGTGCTTATCTATATAGTTTTGATATCCGGTCTATAGATGATTGGAAAGAAGAGTAGTCGCCACTATCACTGATAATGATGACTGTTGACAGATACTATACAACAAAATTTGTTATTCTTAAAATGATACACTTCCGAACAAATTTGTTTATCTAAACACCCACTTTATTATAATATAAACAAGTAAAATATCTATTTAATATATTAATTAGTTAAGTAAAATGCAGCTTTGCTGATCTTTAAAATCTTCGGGTTTAAGATTAAAAAAAATAATAATTCTTACTTAGTACTTTAATGCAAGGTGGAAATGACCAAGTATTAAACTAATCTGTATTGGTAATGAAAACTGTTTTTTTTTTGAAAAATTGGAAGCTTTTTTTAGTCTCCGTAAATTATCTTTAGAGGATAAAGTTAGACTGGTGGAGCAAATTATAGCTCTCCGCTGACCACTGATGATTCACTAATAACTGTGCCATTAGAGGTGGCAGCTGGCAGGGGAGGTTGTCATGCACGTGCATGTATGGTAGGGGGAAGCTAATCTCATGTACTGATTCACAAGGCTGCAGCGTCGGTGTGTTGCTGGTGATTTATACCAAGATGCACTCTCGGGGACGGTTGCATAGCCATGCGGTGCTTGTCCTTAAGCACGAGGGAGCATTTTCTATTCTGACAAACATCGTCACGGAGTTGTCATGATTTATTGGTTCGTTGCGAATTTCTGAGGCTTTGGGTGCTTCTGGCTGTCTTTCTTTTGTGATGCCGTGATCTACGGGCAGGAACAGCCTACTTGCTCCCAACTGCGGTTTCCTATATAAATCTCGACCGATCTTTTTCTCTCTCTCTCTCTTTCTCCTTCCTAGTCCTTTCACACACTCACATAGAGTTAAGCGAGAGGAGGGCCAAATCTTATTACGAGTGCGTTTGACCGCATACTAAATAGAAAACAGTTTCAGGTACGATATATGGAGGATGACCTGACTCGTACACACTTCACCTTATAAAAAGAAACGGCAAATTGTTGCTATTGAATCGTGACAATTAAGTAGGTTTTTCTGGGAGGAGAAACGCATTAAGTCAACTTTTATTAGTTTTTTGATCAATTTTATTAGAAATCTATTCGATTTTAAATTACGACACTATAAAGAAAAAATTTCTTTAACGTTTCAGGTCCCTTATAGTCAGTCTAATATGCACTCTTCAGGACAATAAAGCGACATTTACTATATTAATCTTTTCAAGAATGTTGATCACTCGAAACATCGGAGTTCATTATTCAGCAATTTCTTTCAATATTCAAACTCCAAACTTATTCATTGTCTCGTTTGCGATGAATTCTGATGTTGTGGCCAAGGTGATACAAAAGCAAGCCACTCCTCCGTTCAGTCGGTCGTCTCCAATTTGTCAGCTGTCAGTCAGAGAACCTCTCTTCCGTGCTTACCACACAATCGCTTAGCTAACCAGGTGTTCTATTTGACCTTCGATCAGCCTCATCCCATTTTCTATTGGTCTAAGCAAAATATGAACCCCTTAATTCTTTATTGTGTATCATATCTTATTTTCCAACTTTCTCATCCTCCTTTCGTCACAATAGACTTTAGTTCTTTTGTATTTTTAACAATTATTACTTTTTTAAATAACAGGTCCTGATATAACTTTTTCTCATGTTTTCAATCCGATCAGATCGTAAGTTTGTTTTATTTTTAAAACTCACTCCGCTGAATGCTGATGCTAGACATTGAGTGATGTTAACGCGATCGGAGCAGAATTGAACGCCATGTGGTTTCAATGAGATCAGTCTTGCCTGATTACCCTCATTCTTACCTCAAGGTCGATCATTTCTGGTAATGGGAATCTCATTATTATAGAAATATCTAGATTACTTCATTAATTTCTCCGTTTTCTATTTGATTGATCAGCTAGGTAGTGATCGATCACTAGTATATCGCGCTAGTTATATGGTAATAAACACTTTTTTCTCGCATCCGGCCGATGCTACTTATCTAGTTTTTAAAACGAATGGGGATTCTTTAACATGACTTTTTACTTTTCTTGCAGGTTGTTGGGAATGCCGAGTACGTATCAGAACACGCTAGAGCTCAAACCGACAACATATAAACATTACTGTCGTAAACTTTACTATTTAGTGGAAAGACAACGCGAATTGTGTGGTTTAAGCTACAACATTTTGCAAACGGTCAGTAGAGGAGCCAAACTGGGAATCGACGAATGCCAACATCAATTTTATATGAATCGTTGGAATTGTACGACGTACAACAACACTCCAAGCGTCTTCGGTGGAATTTTGGACGTCAGTAAGTAGGTTTGGTATCGTTTAGTTCGTTTTTAATACAATCCAAAATGATCTCTTATTTACTTACATACAATTTTTACATGGTAGCATCCGAATAATATAGTCCGTATATTCTTTTTTTTTTTAATAGAACCACTTAATTACCCGCCATCCCCTATCTTATCCATTCTAGATGCTACTTTATAAATTAGTCAAGTTGACCAGTGTTTTAGCTCGGGGGAGATACCTGTCATCAACCAAGACGTAACCTATCAAGGGGCTAACATAGCAAATTGACAGCACATGAAATCTAAGAGACAGGTAAATACTTGGGCTAAAGTTTAATTGTCAATAGGGCTTTTCTAGGGCGGAGTCGGATTCAACTAAAGGTAATCAAGCACCTGAGGCTCTTTTTTCAGTTCTGGTTTGCTCAAGGCCATTGATACAAATGTTGGCTTTTTTCCCCGTTCATTATATTTCTAAGGATTAATGCCAAGAATAATAAATGTTTATTGTTTAGTGTACCAGGATATGAGCTATAATTAAGGGCTTATTAGCTTGTTCTTATTTCATAAATGTCCAAGATTTAAGCACCACTCTAACCTAGATTGTTTCATAATTGTTTTTTTAGGCTATGCAAACTGAAGGAACGTAATGAAGATTAAATTTTTCTTTCCTTATTTGCTTTCCTCTACTTGTCTAATTCTATTATTTATTTATTTATTTTTTTCTTATTGAAACAAAATCAATTTGACGTCCTGCTTAGAATAATTTTAACTTATATGTAAATGTTAAGACATTTAAAACTGGATACGTTCTTCCCCTTTCTGACTTATTTTTCTTGAATGATAATATTTCATCGGATAAAAAGTTAATATTTAATGTATTCCAAGAATGAATGGGACAATTTTGAACCTATTAGTATCTTCTTTTCGGTAACTTCCGCCAAATGTTTGGCCTGTCAAAAAGATACGCAAAATATGTTTACTTTCATCCTATATTTAGAAGATGCCACTTGCACAGTTTGAAGTTAAATAGCAAATGTTGGCTTTTCCTGATTTGTTTTCCTTTCTGCTCTTCTAAAGTTCCGATATATTATACAAATAAAGTTTAGAAGTACTATATAAATTAAGGAAATTGCCCAAGTTTATAAATTACATAACTTAAGGAAAGAATGTATACACAAATAGTATTTTGACTATTATATGAATTTGTTTTCCATTAAAACCTGTTGAAAATATTAAGAATAGTTGGAGATGTAAATAAAAGCAAGAAAAATATTAGTCTTATATAAATCAAAGTGATAGCAACTTTTGAAATCATATGTAAACTTAAGCTTCAGAATAAAAGTATAAATTTAGAGGATGTGGGAACTATAAAAAAAAAAGTCCTTAGATCATAGTTCATTTTCGGTTATGAAGAGAATTATTTAAAGCTGAAAAAAGATCATTAATAAGTGTATAGGCGAAACAAATTAGATTTCATCTAGAAAAGGAGATAAACAGAGTTGGCTTTCCTCTGCAACTCTTGTATAGTTGCCAAAAGGAAACAATTGCTGATAGATAGACAGATTATTCTATATATAGGGTGCATGAATTCTATGAAATGTCTAGAGAAGGGAGTGAAGCTAGCAAAATAGGAATGGATTTGTGTAGGTTGTTATTTTGGTCCCAGTTTCACGGTAATTTCTTAGTGATGGATGAGACAAATGAGGACTTCGGTTATGTTTTGGTCGGTGTGCTTCCTGCTGCCACAAAGCCTGCTTTGTCTATATGACAGCTACTGCGACCATCTTTTTTGACAGAATTCAGTCCGATTCTATCATACACAAGCCCCTCTACCTATCAGACATCTGCCGAGTGGGTGGATGTTAACGAAACGGTTTTTAACTTTGGTAACATCTTCCCATTGACACTATCTGCCATCTCCTCTGTTTTTTCTACCCAGTGGGCCATTAAGTTTTGTTTTTATAAACATCACACTGTTTCCGACACAGATATAAATCTTTAATCTTTCAGAAAGAATTAAGAAAGTTGAATTATTAGTAGGATAATCATTTGATGACGATAAAGCCTAAAGGTTACAATATAGAATTTCCTAGAGGATTTATGGCTTTTTATGGGGGTATAGGAGTAAGGAATTTTCTCAAGAGACAGGCAACGCTTTCAGGTGTGACATATCTTCAAAATTTTGTCACATTAGAGCTTAAGACAGTAGCTGCCGAACAAATATTGTTGAGCAGACGGCGGGCAGATGTTTGAACAGACTGACAACAGCAGGACCTTGATAATCTGACATAAACTGGTGGAGAATGATGACTTTGTTCCTCCGTAACTCGTGTGGTCTCGCAAAACATTGATTAATGAAGTAATATGTGAAGAAATAAACTTTTCCACTTTTTCTTACGTTCTAAAATTGTAGGGGTGGCTGAAAGATGGCCTGAAAGACGAATCAACTGGCAAAAGCCAAGTTTCTATTTTAATGCGCTTAACGTGACGTCGTAACGTAATTTGTGAAAAATCATTAAAAAATGACGTCACCGCGGATGTTGACTTGAAGTTTTGTTCAGGTTCTGTCGTCTCTCAATTTATTTGACTGTCGCGAACGTAGGGATCGAATTTCAACCACCAATTACTCTTTTCTAGAATAACACGACGGCCGTACGATTTGAGTTCGTTAGACTAATTGCAACTCGACCAAGTTTGAGTTGTAATAATGATGACATCAAGTGATCGGTGGACGATTGGAGGGTTTCAAATCCCTCTCCGTCAATAGGTCGCTCGTAAAAGATGTTCCCAGGAGAATTACTACAAAACTCGCTGTTTTATGATGCACATGTCTCGTAAATAGTCGCTGTTCGATCGTCTGTCGCTAGGATACGCTATAACAAATTCATTCGACTCTGCTCCACTATTATATCTGAAAGTGCACTCTGAGATTTTACTTCGATCTAGCTAATTTTTGGAGAGTTATATATAAGCTACAAACGTACGATAAGCAGCAGGGTATATAACATAAGAAGTGATCTACGATTATACCCAAAGCCAAGAGAGCCTTATGGCTAATTAAACTTTTTACCAATTTTGCCAAGACTCCTCATCGATGCACTTGTCGTATTTTACACATTTTATGTTTTCTATCTGTAGCAAGACAAAACATAAAGAAAAGTTCTATTTACATTTTGTAAGCGTTATCATCACCACCGTCCAACTAAAGAACTGTTGTATTTTATATTCAGTTCTGTTTATATTATTTTTGTTTTTTTTTTTTTTGCATAAAGAGATGAAAAGATTTTTTCTTCAGAACAATACAGTTATACGATTTTTCTTAAAGAAAAATACATAGCAAAAAGTTTCCTTTTTTAATGAGAAAAATAAGAAAATAGGTGTTTACATTTATTAAAGATATTATCATCATTAGAATCGTTTTATTTAGTTTTTTAACTTCTTATTAAGATAGTAACCTCTCAGAATAATATTAAAACGTGGATACAACTTTTTTTTATTGTAAACAAAGAATCGTGTATCTAATATTTAAAAAACATAAAGGATCGGGTTTCCTTTCTCTGAGATATACATTATTAAAATAAAATTAAGCTAAATGTTGTTATTTTTAATGAGGATATTGCACTTCATTGAACGATTTACTTTAATGAAGGAGCTTTAAAGATTAATAATATTAGAGTCGAAGTTCAATCACTTGGTATATTGATAGCAAGCGAAGTCTATAGAAACAAACTTTGATCGAAGCTTAAAAATAAAAATATTATTGAAGAAGGATGTATCCGCTTACATGCGATTTACAAAACGTTTTAATTTAAATAAATAATTGCTAAAATTAATAGCTGTAGATCATTACTAACTGCAAAATTTGATGTTAAACTTAGCTAGCTTAAAACTATCAAAGTTTTTGATAAATAAAATATAATTAGAGTAGAATTACAAATGAAAAATCATAGAAATACAAAGAAATAAAGATATTTTGCATAGAAATAAAATCTTTTCCTTTTTTGACAGTTTATATTTGTTGGCTAGTTGATTGACGTTTGTTGATTTCTCCATTCTCATCTAGTAACATATCCAATTAAATTCTATTTATTTTGCTTTAGATAACTTCATAACTCCTAAAAATATATGTAAAAAATTATAATTCAAAAAATACAAAATAGATATTATTAAAAAAAAAAACAGTTGCAAGTAAAGAGAACCAGGTTTTATTTTGTGTAAACCCAGGATGTTTATATATAAAACGGATTGTATATATCCCAAACCATCTGGTTGTAATTTTACTTTTGTGTTTAGACTATAGTTCTTTTTTTTTTATATGCATTGACAGGAAGCCGAGAGAAAGCATACGTTTATGCCATATCTGCTGCTGGTGTGGCCTACAGCATCACCCGAGCATGCAGTAAAGGAGAGATGGCAGAGTGTGGATGCGACGAAAACATAAGGACGAGGGATACACAAGGACGTTGGAAGTGGGGTGGATGCTCGGAAGACATCAAGTTTGGAGCCAAATTCAGCAAAGATTTTGTAGATTCGGGTGAAAACATCAAGAAATCTGACGGTCTGATGAACATACACAACAATGAAGCCGGCCGAAGGGTGAGACAACTATGTATATATAAATTCAGTCTTACACTACAATGAACTACATCATAATATCTGTTACACGCACATTACGTTAAGACAGCTTCCACTTTACAAAGCGCGTTAAGTAAAACCAAGCTTAATGTAGCTTTAGTGCAATATTCAAGATTACTCAGTAATATAAATATGTTTAACTCATGAAGTTTACAGAAAATTTGCTAAAGCATATTTTAATAGTGGAAGGTTAGATGTAGTCGGTAAGCCATCTGGATGGGCTATAAAAGAAGCATTGTGATGCACAGTAAAAGCGAAAGACGAAGCCACCTTCACAACCATATGTACATTAAAAGACCACTTTTGCAAATTGAAGGCATGGCAATGATTGTTTGGGAAAAGAGACGAATGACTAGTTATTGGGAGAAAGGATATTAAAACGCAGCGGTCGGAAGGAAATGACACGTTCCTCTCTGTTTATTAGCTAAAGGGGCTCAGTAATTGCTGTTAATGGTTAGAGGGAAGTCTCCACTTGCTACTTGCTCACCTTGGCCCTCAGCTGTTAAGAGATAAGAATGGATATTTTATTTTCTCTGGCTGGAGTGCCGGTGCTGAAACCTGCCGTTTTTATGATGTCTTCTCCGTGCTTTGGGACCTTTAAAAAGTGGAGATGCTCTTTATGTTTTCCTTCATATACCCGTGCGATTTCCCAAATAGTTAGGACGTTTTAATACTCCTGTTTTTCAATTTTTACGTTTTTCTAGCTGATATGGTGCTAATTTGGGAAATAATATCGATATAAAAAACGAAAGTTTGTCCAAATTTTTCTCTTTTTTTTATCCCACGTCGAGTTTGATGAGTATTTACGCTATCGTTTTTTTTTTTTTTTTTCTATTTGCTGGCAGAGAAAATAAAAAATTTTTCAAAATTCGAATCAGTTCTAGTTTTCGTAAAATATTATTTTTTTCACAATATTTTCAACCACCTGCATACTACAATAGCACATTTATAAATTATATTTTATTCAAACGTAAGGCCATGAAACTATGATATATAATTTTAAAAACTGCCAGAAAATTGTTTAATAACTAGATTCAAATATTTTTACTACATTTATAATCAGAAAAATAATATAATTTAAGCAATAATTCTTTTATATAAAGTATAAATAGACAAAACAGGAAGTTTATAAAATTAGAAAACCTAAAAGAAGAAAATAAGTAGGTTTAAATTCATCAAATTACATTCAAAACAAAGAGTAGAATCGAAAAGATTTACAATTTTTCAAAATTATCATTATAATTGCGTTCTTTACTGATCATGACATTATATTAAGTATTTGTTCCTCAGATCGATCATGTTACTTATAAATAAATATAGGGATAATGATGCCGAATTTAGACATTTATGGAGTTTTTAGAAGTCACGTAGAAAGAATTTACAGTTTCATCATTAAAATTTTTGGCAGTGGAACTATTAGTTTGCTAGAAATGGAGATTAACAACCGTAATTGTCGGGAGACACTAATATTGGGGTGCAGAGTATCAATCGAATGGCCTAATTGTAGGAAAACGTTGACAATCAACAGATATCAGTCGGAGGATCTTATCCAAAGATAAACTCCGCTAAGTATAATTACAGGAGGGTTCCGATAACACAGAAACAGATACAATCTGATTTATTACAAATAAAATCCTCTTAAGCTGTGTTTTCTTTAACTGGGATATATTTTTTTAAATTTTAGACTCTGCGCACCAGCATGGAATTAGTATGCAAATGCCACGGTGTTTCCGGATCCTGCACCGTCCGAGTATGTTGGAGACGCCTTCAGCCGTTTCGTATCATAGGCAATGTGTTGACTAGCAAATTTGACGGAGCGACATACGTCCGAGCCGTTCAGAGACGACACAAAGCAGCCCTTCGCCCGCTGAAACGCAATATTAAGAGACCCAGTAAAAGAGATCTGGTATATCTAGAAGAATCGCCTGACTACTGACTACTGCCACAGGAACGAGACGTGAGTATCTTATCGCACACTTTTAACTTATTACAATAATTTGCATAATACGGGATGATTCTGTTTGCAGATTGGGCGTGCTGGGTACTCAAGGACGTCTGTGCAACCATACCAGTTACGGTATGGATGGATGCAGGTTGTTATGTTGCGGTCGTGGTTACCAAACAGTGGTCAGAGAAGTTGAAGAAAAA
>WUQG02423770.1:0-14943 GCA_011317285.2 Androctonus mauritanicus | reverse complement strand
AACGAAGTTAAGACGAAGAAAGGAGTGTTGAACTAGAAGGGCCGGAGATCACGGACAATTCTACTATCGGAGGCCCGGATCGTAGCCGGTGTCCGTCTTAAATATCCGTGACCCTAACGTGACCTTTTCTCCCTCTCTTTCTCCTAGGGAGAAAGAATATTTTATGTTGCGGTTGTTCAGAATATCAGTTTCCTTCTTCCCCGACACCTGCACGTGTTCGCAGAGCGCAATAAATAATTATCGGGATTGGAGATCGTGAGATGACCGAAATACGACGGGGTGCGTCGCAATACTTCACCATGTTTATTATGAAAGGTCTGACCTCCTAACCGTCAAATTCTCCTCTATTTCTCCTATTTCCCTCGTATTTTATCTCAATTGCGGACTACAACCCGTGGTGGAGAATGACGAAACGCAGACGTCTCGTGTTTGATTCCCCACACATGCACAAGCAGTAGCACATGTGCCTGCAACATCTGCACATGTACACAAGAACTTGCGCACATGTGTGCACACATGCACATGTACACGTTTGTGCTACATGTGTAGCATGTGCTACACATATGCGTATAGTATGCATGAATATGTACACATGTAGTACATGCATTGCATGCTACATGAAGTATATATATAGTAGGAAAGTCCTGATGCTTCCTTTAGCATAGGCTAGAGCGGGGCTTGTTGTGACAGGGGCACGTTGTGACGTGCTGATTATCTTTATTGCTAATAGGCGGCAGTATTTGCCAATTATTGGCAACATTGCTTTTATTGGTGCCATTTTATAGGTTGAGGCTGGTTAGTGAAGTAACAGGTGTTTTGAAGTCATATCGAATTATTTGTTTTTGTTAGTGAAAAGTGAATTTTTTGACTTGTCTTCGGTGAACTCTGCAGCTTAAAGTAATTTGGGTAAGTATGATTACATTGTAGTTTAATTTTAATTTTATATAAACCATTCTCTTACATTTGACACATATAATTAAACGAAAATTGTTATTGTTTTATGTGTAGACAGAGTTAAACAAAATGGCACCACTTGGGGTTAGTTGTGACAGAGAATTGGGGGCATGTTGTGACGTTGTCATAACTTACCCCAAACTGATTTTTTTTCATTTCAGTTATAGTGCGTACTTATAATAGGAAAACCGATAGAGGAAATTCTTCTTTAGAAAACTATGAAAAGGCTGCTAAAGAAGTAGAATTAGTAAAATATAGTTTGAGACAGGCACAAGATATGTTTCAAGTGAACAGAATGTCTCTGCTGAGATACATAAAAAAGAAGA
Organism: Androctonus mauritanicus; assembly: GCA_011317285.2. Taxonomy (NCBI): domain Eukaryota; kingdom Metazoa; phylum Arthropoda; class Arachnida; order Scorpiones; family Buthidae; genus Androctonus; species Androctonus mauritanicus. Next base: position 13,663 of record WUQG02423770.1, on the reverse strand, counting down.
AGAGTATTGCTAGAGAGCATATTGAGATGGGATATAAAAAACCTCGCTTAACATTTACGAAGCAACAATATTGCCATGCTAGCATCAGTGGAATTTATATGACACCAGATGACCTTCGATCATTGCCAAAAGCAGAAAAGCGGAAAAATAAAAATCGTCATAGGACACGAAAATCAGCAGTTTTAACCAATACACCTGTCAAGGAGGCACTTAGAGAGGAACAGATGCATAATAAAAAATGAAACAGGGAAAGGAGAAAAAGACACTCTGTTAAAAAATCAAAAGAAATCAAGAGAAAGAAGAGAAATTTGAAATTTAATATTACAGAAAGCACTACTGATGATGAAGATTGTGGGTGTTATTGTGCTTAAAAGATTTTATAGATTCACGAAGGGGAGAAGAATGGATTCAATGTACAGTTTGTAAAAATTTGACTCATGTTAAATACACTAATAATGATCCATTTTTTGTGTGTCTTAACTGTCATTCCGATATTGATGAAGGAAATGATGATTAAATTTTCCTTGAAAATCAAAATATAATAGGCCTATATGCAAGAATAATCACAAGTTTATTGCAAATTATTTATATTTGTAAGGTTCGTTTCTTTAAATAAATTATTATTTAGTGTAATAACTATTTTAAACTCATATTTAGGTTAATTTATTATTGTATTTTGCTTCGATAAAATTTTATTTCATCGTGTCACAACTTGCCTCACATTTGTCACAACATGCACCAAATTGGGGCATGTTGTGATATATTACTTAGTTTCAGGAAAAATACATTTACGTCAAATAGTGAAGTTCTCAATGGTTTTGTTAAAAATTGTATGATGCACTAAACTATACTGCACCCTATACATAAGTTTTCTCCTCTAAAAATTAATTACTTGTCCCAATAAAATTGAATAACTTAAAAATGTCACAACAAGCCCCGCTCTACTCTACTACTCTAAATACATACCCTGATCTGTTTCAGAACGGCGTATGGTCTCTTCGAAACGCTGAGAACGCGTATTGGTTTTGGCGGAATTGTCCACAAAGCGATGTGGATACTTCACGATGGCCACGAAGCAAAATAATGTTGAGCATAAGTGTTTGGTCGTTTGGAACTAACTACAAACTCTTTGTGGCTATTTTTTTCGGTCATTATGCGATTTCGGTGTTTGGGCGTAACATGTATACAAATTCATCAATATTACAATTAAGATGCACGTATCTATGAAAGAATTCATTATGGCTTTAATTTCCGAAATGGATTTTTGACATATTTCCTTTTTAAATATTATGCATATTATGTATAATTGATTTATTCACAATATGCAAGATATTATGAATAAATCAAATTCGGGGAAGATATATTACGAATAATTGATTTATTCATAATATGTCTTCCCCGAATTTGACAATAGAGCCCGTGGCTAGGTTTAATTCGTCCGGGAGCGCTGCCATCAGCGTAAGTTCGAATCATTTCTAAATTATATATATCCGGAAATAGCAACTCTCCAGATGTGTTGGTGGCTTAACTGGTTAAGGCCTCGGTTCGTAAGAAGTAGTTCTTGGTTCGACTCCAGGCTAAGGCAAATTTTTAATTTTGGGAAATTAGTAAAAATTGTAGTTTAATTATTAAATAAGAGATGGCGTTACCATAGCCCAAATTTAAATAATTAATTATTAATCCAATAGATGGTGGCACCGTAGCATAAATTAATTAATAATTATTAATTTGCCAGTTAATGCAAAAATTAATCACTAGTCGAGTTTTGGCTAGTAGAGAGTGATTTAATTGATTTATATTAGCCAGATATTTGAAATTTATATATTGAATTTCATTAAAAGTAGACATCACTTTAAATAACACTTTATATTAATTTTCTATAAAACTGGATATTAATTTAATTATTAATTTGATGGATAAACTTTATAAGTATATATTAAATCAATGGAAAGATAATTCACATTATTTCGTAAAATCCGCCTATCCAGGTATTGGTACTTGGAACCAATACCTAGATAGGCGGATTACTGTATCCAGGTATCGGTTTTATATAGGTAGCTGTTTATCAGATGAAGTAAAATGTATGAATTCCTATATTTTCTTTTATCAACAGATGACGCCATTTTCCATTAGAAAGCATACTAACTGGCGGGACGAAACAAGGCCTTCCATAGTCTCCCACCCCTGCGGAGAGGTCACAAGGATCGACGAGCCAGGCTCAAATCCTATGATAAATATTTTCAATGGGTGGGACTCGAGACTCGAACAGGGTCCTTCAGAGTGGAAAGGTGAAGAGTTTCACGCGGCCAATCCAACCGACTATGTGGTCGGCCGGATTGGCCGCGTGGAAACGCTTCGGCTTTCCACTCTGGAGGACCCGGGTTCGAGTCCCGGGTCCCACCCCCTTGAAAATATTTATCATGGGGTCCGGGCAGGGGCGGATCGTTAAGTTTGGGAGTCTACTCAACCCAAATTCAAATCCAATGGTGTTGTAAACCAACGATTTAAACTTTATTTAGGTACGAATAAATTTTGTATAATTTATTTTTTCTTAAATTTTTAATTTAAAATTATTATTTTTTGACCGCGAAGGAAGCCCTTTGATTGAACAGAGCCCTGAGCTGCAACCCATAAAGACCATGCCTAAATCTGGCACTAATTAGGATGATTTACTATATTTCGTATATTCCAATCATTTCAAATAAAAGATGCATTTGAAAAATAGACAATTGGATATCTTTCTAGCGGTGCTTGTTTTACTGTTTTTAATCTTCTATTTGAATATATACTGTATATTATTATACATTTACGGTAAAATTCGCATATTTCCATATTTCTGAAAATCAGAAATAAGATGGGAAAAAGGGATTAAATATGCGGTATGTTCAGATTATGGATACTCTAAGTATTTATTAAAATGATATTTAGTAAATCTACACTGGAGCTTGAATTACGGATTCCTTTAAGCGTGGACGCATAAGTCACGAAAGTGAATAATGAAGTAGGATAATATAATGAAATGTATAAGATATTTTCCTTCATTCTGCAAATTTATAATAAAGTGTTTTACCAAAATTTAGTGGCATAAATTAATAAATTGGTCCAAAACACAATTCTTACACCTGTGATAAAATCAATAGGCTAGGTGAACGGACTGCAGTATTAGAAGACAAACGGGAGGAAGCATCTAGGCCGAAAATTAATTTCAGATCTTCAAGTAAAAAGTTTTGCCATATAGATAGGGACAAGGAAAAGATAATTTGAACAAGAAATGAAATATATTGCAAACTCAAAATTTTCGACTTCCTGAGATTTAAAAAAAAAATGAAAAAAAAAATTATTTTTATTCAGATGAAATATTGTACTGACAAATCTCCATTTTAGACTGCTTTCCAACCAGTGTGAAGCCACCGAATTATTCTCTTTAGACTACTTTTTTCTTTTCTGTTACACTTTTTCCAATGCTAAGTTAAAAAGTATTTGTAATAAAAGATAAGCATATCAAAAATTTTTTTTAGAAAATTTTTCGGAATAAAAAATTATTAATTATTGAATTAAGTAAAATATTTCGATGATAAAAAATAAAACTATAATGATCTATTGCCACAATATCATCATATTACTGATTCGCAAACTTGCGCATCATTAAACACAATAAAATCTTTTGTACTACTAATAATACTCAATAGAGAGTTTCCGCACAGCTACGACTCAGCTCCTACCGATAACTAAACGACAAAATCGTATCGTTTCGGAAGGTTATTGGTAGTCGCTTCAACAACTCCAAGTTAGTTCGAACCTCCAACACCGGATTCAATATTATCCTAAATTCTCTCGCTTCTCATAAATTATTGCTATTCTATCCTCTATTATCTCTAATAATCTGTTATATTAAACAGCTTACAGCAAATTTTAATATTGTGGATTGAATCGGCTCGTCCCGAAAATACGGCGACAAAAGATGGCTTATATCAATCAACCATACAACTGAAACAGATACGACTCGCAATTTCGTGTATGCGCAGATCATAGACTTTATCGTTCAGAGTTGAGTCGTAGCTGTGGGAAAACTCCCTATTAAATATGAATTTAAAAATCTGCTCTGCAGGACTATTACTAGTGATCCCTGCTGTACATTTTATGTACCATACTGTATAGAAATGTCCCTTGCGCAAGTGGAAATAGCTTCTCATACTTTTATTGCATCACATTTCCGGAACTGCTACTTTGTATCAAAAACGTAAAATTTCGTTCCCAAAATATCTTGTTAATTCCTTATCCTGCAATTTTAATCCATTTTTTAACTCAAGCATTTAAAAGAATAGCATAGAGAAAAAGTCTATATTGTTCTAATACTTGAAAGATATTAAGAAAATCCCGTTTTATTGATAACCATCTATTACTATCAACATGTTTTCTAACTTCTTTCAAAAATTTAATTCATAGTATGATATGAAGGATTAAATAAATGAGTTTTAGCCAGATATTGCCAGTTAGATATAAATTGTAATATTTACGAATCCATATCATTATAATTATTATCGCAATTCCTATTCTGTTTTAATGATCATTGCTGATTCAAAGTTTATGAAATAATGGCATGTATCAAATAATTAACGTAATTTTCTGTTTATAAAAATGTACAAAGATTTCTAGAAAAAATATGCTCATTTATAGTAGTAGTCCCCAAAGTGTGGGCGAACTCTAGGAGTGCATAAGAGATTTTTAGAGATGCGTGTTTTTTAGCTTTGTGTGGCCATAATACATGTCTGTTGTATGGTGTGCGTACTATTTTTCTTTACTAATAAAAAATAAAAACGTTTGGGGGACCGCTAAGCTACAGTACAGTATTTTTCTTACATATTTGTTATTTTAGATGCACAGATGAAAATGTGGGAGGAATGTGGTATGGAGTACCTACTGAATTTCATAAAAACTTATTAATTGGTTTAAATTTTATTGATGATTATTTTTCTTTGCTTCAGAATATGAAAGTTTGCGGTTAATCAGTCGCGGGAATTCATGAAAGAAAGGGCATCACGTTACCTATTAGCACCACATTTATGATTTTTATATTCTTTCGAATTGTGATTTGTTTCTTACAGTTGCTTAATAATAAAACAAAATAATTTACAATAAAAGCAGCGCAAATATCAACAACTGTATCGTGATAAAAAATTGTGACATAAAACAAGAAACTGAACGAATTATGTATGTCAAAGGAAATACGAACTATTAGCAACGAGTATTTAAATTGTAATCGTGATACATTATTAAAATAAGAGAGAAACAAATTATTCAATATGTTACAGAAAATATGTTCGGCGATCGACAGATTTTTTATTATTTGCAGTTAGATTTTTAATTTATTTTTTATTCTTTTTCTTTGCAAGTCCGTAAAAGAAAGCCTAAGCTCGAGAATAATAGATAATGTTCCTAATGTTTAAAACCAAAATTTTTAGGCTTCTAAAAAATCATGGCATAATAGCTACAAATGAAATTCACCAAACTAGATAAATAGTACTTACATTTAAATAATTTTGAAATATTAATAAAAAGTTACATAGAAAATATTGTTTTTAAGAAATGAAAAAGGATAAATATAGGTTTATATATATATTATGCAGCAGCCTACAATAAATAAGACGTAATAAATTTATGAAAAAAATAGACGAGATTAAAGTAAATAATTATTTTTTTTTAATGAAGTCGAAGAAATGTACATTGCCTTACGTTCCGGTAGTATATCCAATACAAAGTATATACTGTGTATAGTAAATGTGATAAATACAGATATTAATCAATCAGATCACAGTGTTGCGGGACATCATCATCAGCATAAACTGGACAAATATTAACAATAAGAATCAAGAAAAAATTATTTTAAAATATCTTGAAAGTTGTGCGCCTTAAATGAAGCAAGGTAAATTTATTAATTATAGAAAAAAGTTATATTTAATTATTTTTATTAATATTTAAATATGATTTCTATCAGTTAGGAAAACCAGAAATATAATACGAAGTGATTTAGTGATATCTGGCTATATCTTTGCCATATGCCAGTGAATTTTCTTATACTGCAATAGTCTCCATCATACAATTCGCAGTCATGCGTTAACAATATATTTTATTTTTCAACTCTGTTTTTATGGAAATAACTAGTATACACGCGACTTATCTATATGGTATATATCAGGGATGGCCAATACGCGGCCCGCCGAGTCCTGTTACGGCCCGTGGAGCTGGGTCAAATGAACATAAATATTAACTTTATTGTACATACCACCAAAAGAACATTACATCTTGAGTCGTTCGTATCATATATTTTTAAATTATAGCTAAGAGAAATTTGAAATATCTCGCATTTTTGGAAAAATTCTGACTTAGTTCTACAAAACAAAGTCAGACGTCTCACTTTTAAATATTTTAAAATTGTCTAATAAATATGTTTTATTCTCAGTTTTGTTTTATTTTCTTCAAAAAATAAATATACCTATTTCTCGTTTTTTTTACATTAGACCAGGCAAGCGTTTGACCACGATCTCACCTGTTGTGAAGCGACGATGTGGTCGAAGCTGTAGCACGCTTGCTTTTTGCTTTAATTAACAAAAAAAAAAAAAATTAGATGCGTGGCCCGGTAAGAAATATTATTTCTGAAATTTGGCCCGCCTGCTGAAAAGGTTGGCCACCCCTGAGCTATACTTTACTTATTAACAAGAGAAGAAATAAAAGTTATTCGAATTATTTTCGAATTCTAGTTTCCAAACTAAATCTTTAAACGTAATTTATGAATCAATTAATTAAATAATATTCGTTATTTTCTAGCATTTTAAGTTTTCTACATTTGGATGAATGTTTTAATATAAATATTTTTATTTGTATAAAACTATAAGGAAAATTGTCATTGCAATTTAAATATTGAATGCAATTAAATGAATTAATGATTATTGAACGAATTAAAATAATATTGTTCTATGATTTATGTTCTCAATTTTTATATTGAATATTCATCTCGAATATACTGGTATAGTAGTAATTTCATATGATGTATCATTTTTCATAATAAATCTGTTCGTCTTAATTTCTGTAGTATATATTAATTCAGTTATGCCGTCTTCCTTTCTTTTTTCTATATGGTTTAACGCTGCTTTCCACCTGATAGGTACTAAGCGGCGGAATATTTCCATTCGCACCATGAGCCTCCTACACACCTGAAGGAGTCAGCCATCAGATGGAGTATGGGATTCAACAAGCTGAAGCCTGGACTCCTCCCAAAAAAATTGGAAGTTTTTGTTAACAAATGGCGATCACTTTTCCAAAATACGTTCTTTTTCTTTTTTTGCATATTTTACGCCCTTTTCCAATCAGGGAGATTACTAAGGAGAGGGGCCAGTTCCAACCATGGACTGCATCCACACTCATGATGGAGGCCGAATGATGAAAGATGGGGATCGCCGGGCCGGGCCCAGCACCGCGAAAAAATTTTTCAGGAGCTACCAGACCAGGGACTCGAACCCGGGTCCTCCTGCGTGACACACCGACAGCGTTACCACTCGGCCATCCGGCCGCTGCAAAAGATGTTCATTAATGATGACTACTAAATGGCGAAACTATAACAATACTGCCACAGGCTGCCTACTATTGCGGAGGGATGAGTTGGATTGTAAAGGCAGGGATCTACAGGCCAGGCTTGGACAGCATAATATTTCCAAGGAATGGGACTAGAGAATCGATCCCGGATCTTCTAGAGTGGAAAACCGAAGCGTTTTCATTGGCCAATTCATAAAATAAAAATAAAACTTGATTTATCCAAGTTTTTATTTATTTTATGCTACTTTCCAGTTATTGACTGATTATTGAAAAGTAGCAGGATTATTCTAGACTCTTTTTTCAAAGACATCTTTTTTTATTACGTCACTTTCCATTTAATTAGAATACTAAGTGGCGGGGCGAAACAAGCCCTTCCACAAGCTGCCAACCCCTGCGAAGGGGTCAGCCGGATTGTGGAGGACGGGGATCGACGGGCTGGGCCCGGACCTCATGATAAATATTTTCAAGGGGTGGACCCGAGACTCGAACCCGGGTCCTCCAGAGTGGAAAGCCGAAGCATTTCCACGCGGCCAATCCGGCCGACAATCAAAGACATCTGTGATGGATTAAGTTGAACAATAGAAAACGTAAATCGATAAATAGAGCACGGATTCCCTATAAAAATTTTAGAAATATTAGACTCGGATTGCATTACGAGTCTTCTAGGTGTTTCTATGAGACCAATCTGACTGACTTATAGTTTCTTTTTGTTAATAAATAACGTTATTTCCCTATAATCATTGATCAGTACAAAGTAATAAAGTAAAGTGTTTTGTATAGTTGAAAGTATGCTTTATATTTTTTCATAGGAAAATCACGATACAGTATTTTCTAATAAACATTCGAATTTTTATTAAATATATAAAGATTTAAAAATACATAAAAGAATTAATTTTAAAAATATTATAAATTTTTATAAATCATTTTCTCTATCAATTAAAGAATAAAATATGAAGTATATCCATCCGTGAATATAGCGCACGCCATTCTCTTCCTTCCCGATAAAATTATTATAAAACTCGTTTACCTTTTTCTATAATAAAACCATTGATGTATTATTCATGAATTAAACTCAATATATTTCGCACTTAATAATCTGATATCAATGAAATTTTTTCTAATTTATTTTGTAACATTATTTGCTTTTCATAATAAAATTAAAAATAAAACATTTTTAAGATTGTTTTGAAGGAATATTTCATTAAATTTCTCCTAACGATCGATTTCTCCAAAATTTCATTTTATTCGAAATTTAATAATTAAAGCCTCTGGGTGATTATAAAATTTCGTTAAATATTTTACTCGCGAAATATAGTAAAATCTAAATGAAAGTTCGAAAATTTTGAACTTATTAAATTAAAAAATATGATTCTCTGAAAATTTTAATCAAAATTAAATTAATGCAATAAGATTTATAATACTAAATTTTACAATTATGGAATCGACTTATACAAAATAACTAGACGGAATTTTGGCTATAATTTGTGAAAAAAATTTAAGTCTTACCGGCATTTGTTGTCATTCCCAGAATGCTTTGAGGCATCCCTCTTATTTCTGTACAAGATGGGTGAGTTGATTTTATTGAATTTCAATCCTATTAAATCTAAAATTAAGATAGAATTACTTTTAGTAAATATAGATTATTTTGCTTGTTTTTCAGTCTTTTAAACTTTTATATTAAAATTAATATATATTATAACAGTATGTTAATAAATTTCTGCATTTTAAATCCGCCGTGTAGTCTAACAGATCGTTGAAACATTGTCTAATAAAATTACAAAAAAATTTTAAATTTTATGTAAAAGTGTTGTTCGAATCCAATATAAATATTAAATTTTTTAGGTATATCTCGTGACCATTGGCATAAGCGTCGAAAGACTGGTGGAAAGCGCAAACCAATTCGGAAGAAGAGGAAGTTTGAGCTTGGTCGCCCATCAGCAAACACAAAGGTTTGTAATTACAATAGAAATAATAATATATGCTCCCTAATAACGTGTATTTTTCCATATTTTCATTTTTCATCATCGATTAATCGATTTTTTGTTGGTTATAAATATGCGACAAAATGCAATATAAATTTGAAATAATATTTTTTGAACGCAATTTTTTAAAATTTTAATAAATCGTGTTTCCTTAATATTTTTACTGCCCTGAAATTTCACGTAATATGACTACTACCTCTGCCTGTCCCATATAGATTGCAATATTTTTCTTTCTTCTAGGAATTTCCATTCTCAATTTTTTTGCACTTAGTTCATGTTGTTGTGATCAGTAGTAATCAGTTAAAACTTGCTTTTTATAATGGTGTCAAGAATGGGGAATACTTACCTATTTTTTTTTCTAAAATGATTACTATACACACAAGCATATTATGTATGCATATTGATAAACCATTTTAGAAAAATTAACAAGACTGATTGGAACTTCCCTTTTAAGAAAGTTCCAATCAGTCTTGGTAAGAAAGTAATCTGCACTGATATACACATTGCTTTTGTGTATCAGTGCTGATTAATTTCTCACCAAGGCTGCTATAAAAGGAAAATACCAATCAGTCTTGCTAATTTTTCTAAAAGTTTGCAATGCAGTGCACTCTCTGTAAGCAGATCAGTTCGATTGTTATCACAATCATAACAAAAATAGAAACAATGCTTATTTTTTCTAATATAGTTTTATATTAGCATCATATGAATGAAAATAATGCCAATCAAAAGATGATTACAAATAGAAAAAACTTTCCGAAAAGTCTGTATTTCTATCTGGTGCAGGTGGTGAGAAAATGAATGATTAAATTATTATAGTTCTCCACGCGTACTTAAACTGGTGTGTGCCACCATTTTGAAAATTTTCTTGAAAACTGAGTTTGTATTAAAGATTCATTCGAAAATTAAGGAATTGTCAATTCATATATTAATCATTGGTCAGAGGGAAGACAAATCTTCAATTTCAATACTTTAATTCTCTAATGTATAATTTTTCCAAAGGGTGAAATTAAAGATTCTCCTCATACTGACCAATGCTTAAACACAAACTGACATATCATATCAAAGATTCATTCTAAAAATTATTATATCTCAGATTTCAAAAGTTTTTAAAGTGGTTGTACACACTGGTTTAGGTATTATGTATGGAGAAGTACTATAATTTCATCAATTGTTTTCTCCGCTTCTGCACCAGATAGAAATGCAGTCCTTTTGGAAAGTTTTCTCTATTTGTTATCATTTCTAGATTAGTATTATTTTCATTCATATGGTGCTAATGTAAAATTGTACTAAATTTGATTTAATATGTCACATATATGAGAATTTCTCATTATAATTTTTATTCATTATACTTTAAAAACCATCCATGTGAATTATTTTGCATGTGCCTTTTAGATGTTAGTATCATATTTCACTTAATTCTCCTTTTTTTATTCTAATTTTAAAAAACTAATATGTACAGGAAAAATTATGTGAAATTTTAAGATATTTTTAAAAATGTATTTTAGCTCAAATATAGGAAAAAATAATAAAAAATAAAAATTGGCTTATATTTAAATTGAAATATGAAAGTCAGTGTAAATTTTTATATTACTGCCATGTGAACAAAATAGTAGCACACTAATGATAATGAGTAGAGAACTTTACAAAAGAATTTCTATCTGGTGCCAATGTCAAGAAAACAATGAAAAATTATAGATTTCTTCATACTTGGTAGCATATACTAGTTTAAGTACTATTTTGAAGAAACTTGTCTTGAAAACTGAAATAGTTTTTGTTTATTTACTTATTTAAAGAAGTATTTGTTGCATAATTATGCCAGAGTTTATATTTATTGTTTTTTGTGATTTTTTTAAGCACCAGTGAAATTATTACTTCTATCTAATAGCTGTATCCTGAATAACAACAAGTCATGAATGATGCATTTCTATCCATATTTTGATGTAAAATTATTTATTTAGTAAATCAGTAATGTTATGCAAATTTTCTTAAGCTATGGTCAGTGTGCAATTTTTAGTTGCATGCACAGCTGCAACAGCAATGGCAATGAGTTGCAACCACCAAATAGTGGTCACACTGGGAAATGTAGCTTATGATGCAATGGATCAGCCAGTGAGAGCACGATAAAATCATCTGTCCATCTTGCATGCATCAAAAATTTTCTCGGTTTTCATTGGTTGCAAGTTTGCACTGTCGCCAGGACAACAAACTCGCGTTTTCAAGCATGGTTGAAGTCATGCACTATTTGGAGGGGTTTACCAATTTAGTAGAAGAGTCATCGATATTGCAGTTGCATGCATGGTGAAAAATTGCAGTGTGACCATGGCTTTAACAAAAGTATTGACATATATTCTCTCATAAGAATGCTTAAATTTAGATTAGATATTATTTTTAAGCAATTGTTTAACATTAAGTTATATGTTTACTTGATATTTTAATAGTTTTCTGTTTTATTTTGCAATATTTGATGTTTTCAAGAATAACTTTTAAAGTTGTGAGAACAACACTCTTCCCACATTAACAGCTATAATTTTAGTTTTTACCCTTATTGGTTCAGAATATATTTTTTCTGCCAATAAGAGACTGTATTGAGTTTAGTAGGTGAAACAAAAATTTCATGGGAAGGAATTGGCAGGAGTTCTTACCTAGCATGTCACACCCATTTAAAAAAAATAATAAAATGGGGAAAAATTTTTATGAATTGGTATTTGATGATGATAAATATAACCTAAAATAACCAGTAATTATATATCAAATTAGGTTTTTTAGATTAACACAAAATAATTTATAAAAATCATTTCACTGTTGCCATGTATACATGTCAATCATCTAGTGCCATCAGTTAGCTCTTGCATCTATTCTTGACAACAGCAGCAAACAGGTTAAGCTCAACAAACAATATATAAGTAATCTACAATTTATAATGGAATTTGGTTTCAAACATTTCAAACCCCCACTATCATAAGTCAGAAATGCCCAAAATATATAGATTTCTCACTACTAAAATTTAGTAAAACACTATATATTAAATTAACATAAAAACCCCAAAAACATAAGCATTACATTCAAAAAAGGATGCTTTCCATATATCAGACCATTGGATCTGAGAATCTAACCTAAAATCAGTTCAGTTGACCAATAGAATTTATTGATGACATCATAAGTATGAGTTGGTCCTAAGTCGAGGACCACTGTACAAAAAACAAATACGAGTTTATTAATGTAAACTAATATGTTCACACTTATAGTCTACAAATCCATTGGATGTTTATTCTCTGTTTGAAAAGATAGTCATGGAAAATATTTTACATAGTCTAGTATTGTGTGTGTTGGGGTAGACTGTTTTCAAAGTTTTTAGAGCACATTTACTTCAAAAAGTATTGTTTTTTTTCTGCAAATTATGAAATTTATTTCTATCCAAAAAATTTCAAATGAATACAGCTAATCTCAAATTTTTGAAATTTTGAAAAATCATTTTATGATATCTAATACTTGTTTCCATAAGACTGCAGGGTGTCAGTGTTTTAAACTTGAATTTTAGAATAAAAATTATCTTCTAACCAATATAATATTTTTGCTTTTGGAGTATAGAAAAAACCACAATGTAAATAAATTCCTAATATATTTATACTTAAGTTGTTTCGATTTATGTTGTTTTCAACTTTACATTGGTTTTTTTTAAGAGGAAAAAATAAAGGTTACTAAAGGCTGTGTAAAACATGATATAAATATCCCAATTTTAAGTTTAGGCGGTGATTCTATTTTAATTCAATTAATGTTTATCATATTCTTGAATTATCAATCTAGGATGTTTTTTATTTTCACCACAGTTAGGTTTCAGTTGGGTAGTGGATAAACTATTATGGAAGCGTATTGATAAGTTAAGTGTTGATAAACCATGGTTTAAAAACAGTATATTGTTCTTACAAGAATTTAGCAAAATGGTATTGATGGAAGCATGAAGTTAAATAATTTTGTATTTAGTCTATCATTGGTGTTATGTCGGATTGTAAAAAGTTTTAAGTTGTATGAGAAGTTTTATTGCTGATGAGGATATAAGATATGTCAAAATGCATTCATAAAAAACTACTCAT
>WUQG02423759.1:0-14943 GCA_011317285.2 Androctonus mauritanicus | reverse complement strand
CTTACACACATGTGAATTGCATAAATTAACCAGATTTATCAATTGCATCATTGTAAGTGAAAAAACATCAATATTCTCTTTCAAAATATATGATTTATTATATTTTTGTGTTGACTAATATATGCTCCAGCATAATATTGAAGGATTTATCTTGTATATTTCTTGTGCATCAGAAATACTTTCTGTAAATATAGAGAGATTAATGGTTTAACAATACTCTTTATCTTCTATATATATTCTACATAGGTAAATTCAGTTTATAAGATATTTCTGACACTTTATAATATCTACATCTTTAAATGCAACTATAAGTTGAAAATAATTTATAATCCTTGTTTTCATTTGATCATTTAATATGAATTATGATTGAATTTCTGTCAAGATAAAATTTAATTTATAAAAAATTTTTTAAAATATAATATGATGAAAGTAATATTTGAAGATAATATATATATATTTTATAAAACTTTTAAGAAATAAGAAATTATATGAGTTTACTTTTAAAAAATAAAAACAAAATAAAAAGTTAATCTTATTTTAAATTTTATAATAAAAATAATATAAAATTTTAAGGCTGAAGCAGTAACTATGGTGGCTAAAGGTATTGCACCAAAAATACCACAAACTGAAAATGGTGCTACTTTTGATCCTGCTTTAAATAAAAAAGAACTTTGTCAAGTAAGAAATTTTTTAATTTTTATATTTTTAATATTATAATTAATTTGATTTTGATAATTGTTTGTTTTTAAATTTTTGTTAACTTTTTTAAATGACACAAAATCACAAATATACAACTTACATGTTTTGAAATTAAAAGTTTTTTTATAAAATTTTTTATTAGTTTATAATATATTGTTTACACTTTTCTTATGATTTTGTTTTAATTTCTAACAAGGTGAATTAATCCCAATCAATTCTGACTCATTGAATCAGATGAAATTTTGTATACTAGTGGCAATCCCTATTTTGATTTGACCAAATCCTAGGTGTAAACTCAATCATTGTTTTTTATAAATAATTTAAAAATCATGAAATTTGCTGTAATTATAGTAATTAATTAATTATTTTTAGTTGTAAATAGCATAATCCATAGTATATATGTCTTTGAGTGGAACAATATAGCTCCCAATCCTCATGAGATTTTTTTAAATTTAAATAAAACTAATTTGTTTTATTTAAATATATGCATTTTTTATTATTTTTTTTTAAATTTGTCTTTTCCTTCATAATCAGCTAATTTAAACTGATTTATATGCTCAGTTACCTTTCTATATTAGTTTTTTGCATTTTTTATGTTTAAAGCAAAAATATAATTGCTTTTCTGTTATATCAAAAATCATTTTAATAAATAAAAATGTACATCATCAAGGACATATCTATGTTTGCTCTGTCTGCTCTGCTTCAATTTAACTAAACAGGCTACATAGTTTGCCAAAAATGTGTTTTGATTAAATAGTTTTTTTTTTATTAAAAACTATTTAATAAGAAAAGCTATTTAACTTTTAATTTAAATATTTAAATTTAATTTTTAAACTATTTAATCTACTGTTTTTGATTCTTTTTATTTAAAATCTTAATTCTTAAAAAAAGCTTCACAATAAAATATTCACCAAAACTGCTTAATAATAAGCTAAAGAGTTTAGTGGTAATATGAAAGAAACTTAGCTAGCCCTAATAGAAAGCTAACATTTTGTCATTGAAACATCAATCAAAATTATATTACAGCAGTTTAATGGATTTTTTAAAAAATCAAATTTTATTGAATAACACTAAAACTTGTCTAAAAGAATTAAATATATATTTATTTAGTTATAGTGCTATTAGACAAATAACTATTTATGAAAGATTCAATGGATGTTTAGATATATTACTTAATATATTGATACATCCATTTAGAGCGTGCTAAACAGATCAGTATTTTATTGTCATTTGTATAACACATTAAAGTTATTGGATCGAATGTCTCACTTTTTTAGTTAAAAATAAGCATTTAACTTACAAGTAATAAATTACAATAATAGTAAAAAATAACAAAAATTAACACAAATTAACACATTGATACTATAACAGAATTAATAATAGAAATTAATTACAAAGAAATAGTTAATATATTTGTGAGATATAGAAGCAAAACTCATTCTCCATTTTTTTCAAAATTGAGTTAAGATTATAATCTTACTCTGTAACTCACTTTGCACCATTTCCAAGTAAAAATATATACCAAAAGTAAAAATTAACATTTTAAATTTAATTCAGAAATACAGTTTGCAGCAAAACACATTATCCACTTCCTATTTGATATCAAAAGTTACATTATCAATTTCCATCAGTCAAATAGTATGTTCCAAGTGCACTGTGTTTTTGAATTCATTCAACTATAATTAAATTCATTCAATTCATTCCAATATCTGGAAATGTGGAATTTGGATCCTTCAGGTGGAAGTTCAGCATGCTTCCACTGCAGTTATCAAGTTAAAAACTATTTTATTAAAAAATAATATTCTTTATCCATAAGACACAATATATAATTGCTATATAACATTTTACAATTAAATCATGTTTTTATTTCATTTCATTTCATTATTGAACAGCACAGTAATATTTAGATTAAAAAAATTACTAAATATTATTCCATTTAATGCCAACCAGAAAGAATTTTAAGAATATAACTTGAACTTATAACACTAAACCTAAGAGAATTTTGATTTCAGTTAAAATCATGATTTTTAGGAACCTAACCCTAACCCTAACATTAAATTAGGACACATTGTAGTATCCAGATTTGATTCTAAGCTATTAATTCTATTATTAATTGAATTAAATTTAATTCTAATTTCTTTAAAAGCAGATATTTTCAATTTTGTTTCATTTTTAAAATCAAATAATTTCTGGAAGAGTTGTTTTTTGTTATCGTTTTATCAATTTTTTAATTCAGTCAATTTCACATTTGACAAATTTTTATTGAAAAGATTAAATTTTTATTTGGATTATCATGTGATAGTTCAATTTCATTTTATATTTTTTTAATATTTACCACTTTATAAATGCACTGTAATGTATTTTTTAAAATTGATATTGTATTTCAATCAAGATTGTATTTTAATAAATATTCTTTTGATATGTATTTATTGATATGTATTAATATGTTATTTATAAGTTAAAAGTTTGCTTGAAATAATACAAGAGGAGTTTCAACATGATCACTTTAACATATATCATATTGATGATATGATATGATATTGATTTTATTTAGCACAAGTTAAATATTCTTTGGATTCCAAAGAATGGAAATTCTTTGAATTTGAAGTAATCTGTATCTTTATGTATAATTAGAAATCAAATTAAAGATAGAAAAAATTCATTTGCCTTATTGAATTAATTAACAAAATTATAATTATTCTTTTATTCATATTGATATTGAATAAATATTTTACTTTAGATAAAATTTTCTGAAATGACTGGAGAAAAATTGCATAATTTTATTCGTGGAATGGATAAAGTACCAGGTGCTTGGACTATTCTTGATGGAAAAGTAAGAAAAAGTTTTTAAAAATATACAGTGTTAAAATATAAAGATATAAAGTTATTAGATTATGTCACTAAATTGCATAATATAAATTTTTCTTTGTGCTAAAAGCAGATATAAAAATTCTTTTATTATACTTTTTAATAACAGCTATCTGTAATAACAGGAATCAAAATTGTTATTTGGTTAGCATATTTTAATACATACAATTTCAAAATTATTTTATTAAATTAAAAGCTTCAATTCCACTTTAAGAATTTTGATATGTAGTCAATATTTATGAAATATAGACAAATACTGTTACATTTTCTGTAATTATTTGTAATATCTTTAATATATATAGTATTAATTGTCCATAATAAATATAATAAGATATAATAAATGTCCATAATAAATATTTATATTAATATTTTGTTAAATTATAATTTTAAAAACCAGTTTGTTCGCTTATATGGTTCTCAATTATGGGATTTGGTACCAAAAGGAATGGAAGTTCAAATTGAAGGAATGCAAAAAGCTGGTATTATCCATGAAAATGGATTGCTGCTCTATGGATGTGATGGAAAAATGGTTAGTAATTTATTTATACAAATTATTTATACAATTATTTTTCTATAGAGATAAACAGAAAGTATCTCTCTGTTTGTATAGAACATAGGTTGATGTAAAAATTTTAATCACATTAAAAATAGTAAATACTTTAGATGAGGCAAAGCTGTCTTTTTTCACAGTTCACAAAAACTATCTTATTAAATGAATTATCACTATTTCAGAATTTACATGACCAGCTCTTCTTAAACTTTGAAATAATTTGAATTTTAGACCTAACATCATTATCTTAAAAAAGTAGAAACAAAAACATGGTCAAAAAAATAAATTGTTAAAGTTAAATAAGAATGAGTAAATGAATATATTAGTGCATTTAAATTAATGAATAAATTGTCAAAAGTAGAAAAGTTAAATAATAATGTTAATTTATTCTTAATAAAATCTTTTAGGGAGAATATATTAACCAAATATTTCAAGCCAAAAGGAAACCTTAGTGACCAAATTTGAAGTTAAACTGTAATTTAATAATTATTTATTAATTAAGATGTACCACTAGCTGTTGAATTAATAATTAATTTAAATTCATGCTAAGGTGACACACCATCTATTAGTTAATAATTGAACTTCAATTTTTACCATCTTCTGAAATTAAAAATCATGCCACCAATTTTTATTTTCAGGAAATTAGTATAATTATCTACTTATCTTTATGGACATCACTTTTAATTTTAAATTTCCTCCAATAAAGTCTTTGAAGTAGTATGAAATTTTTGAAGCCTTGGTGAAATTATTTAATAATTGTTTAACAACTATGATTAATGAAATAAGTAAAGTAAAATAAAAATATCCTTTTACATTTAATAGACTTTACAAATTGTGATGTCCATAAAAAACTTTAAACTTGAAAAGATTTAGTTTTAAATTAATCAATCATTTTAGCAATATAATGAATTTTTTGTAATTTGAATTATTAATATAAAATATAATTTTTAAAACTTATATAGAAATTATATAAAATTTAACAAAAAGAATACTATATAAAATAATCTAAAATTATATTCTATATTATTAATTTTTCAAAATTTATTAGATGAGGTTTTGATTTTTCTAAAGTTAACAATTTATTGTTATTTTCTTAGAATCTATACAGGAAAAACATTTTGTCAGTAATGGGTTAGGTTGCTGTAAGTGAAATGATAGTTTTCCTGTTTTTTTCTAATGTATTAGAAGTATTTGAGCACAGCAAATTATCCTTTTTAAGGTCTTTTGACTTTCTGTATAATATATAGGGTGAAGAAAAATTTCATTGTAAAGTAGGGGGAAACAAGTTGAAAATGTCAATGAACATATGGTTTAAATGACATCTATTTTGAGTTAAGACCCTTTAAAGCTAGCCAATCACAATCAAGCACATGAAGCACCATTGTCATGCATTGTGATTGCTCTTGATTGTGATTGGATAGCTTTAAAGGGTCCTAATTCAAAAAAGATGATATTTGGATCATATGTTCATTGACATTTTTGACTTGTTTCAGTTCCCCCTATTAGTACACAAAATTTTACAATGAAGTTTTTCTTTACCCTGTATGCCATCCAAGAGTCAAAAGTCAAAATTTCATGAAAATATTTACATGAAATTTTACTATAAAGTAAAAATGAAATTTCATTATAAATTATGTACTTTAATGAAATTTTATGATTTTTCTCATTTTTATGTATTTTAAATAGGTTAATGTACAAAAATTAATGTTAGAAGATGGAAAAATGATTCATGCAGCAAAGTATGGTCAAACAGATGAAATGAAGGAAGATATAGAATTAACTGAAGATGAAATTCAGATAGCTGAAACATTAAAGGTAAAATTATATTCTAATTTTATATATAATTATTGATATATAAAGAATTTTTTCAGTTTTTTATATTGAGAATATATGAATTACATATTAAAATTTAATGATTTCTTTAAAAATATTTTATTTTCCATATGCAGGAGGTCCCAAATTATGACAGGGTTGCATTCAAAAATTTTAATTGTAGTTTGAATCTTTCATAACTTGGAATACAATTTTCCATAGATACAATATTATAAATGAAAGTTATGTTCCCTAACCACCAGAGTTCAGAATATTCAATAGTTTTTTTAAAATTAGTAGCATATAGCAATGTTGAATAAATCCTATTTATTCTTTAAAACAAGGAAATTGTGTCTTTCATGCCTGCCAGAACTTTGTGTGTGTAAAACTAAAAAGAAAATAATGTAGAAACAAAGGTGAAATGTTTAAGTTATCCAAATTTCTAGCATCAGTTGCATGGTAAAGCAGTCATTTACCACTTTGAGAGATCTGGATTCAACTCCACATCATGTATATTGTTTTTCAAGAAGAGTGCAGGTTTAATCAGGCTCATTGAACCCTATAATTTAGTTTTTAGTTGATTCCACCATACATGTTGGACAGTCTGTAGAGACTTTAAAAGTGCCACTGCCAAAAGTATCCTTTGGCAGTTTAATTCAAAGTAACTTAACCAAGTTTCTAGCAAATATGATGAATTACTTTTAATGCCATGTTCTAATCATTAACAGACTACTACATAATGGTATCCATTCTAGACTCAATTATCAACTGCTCACATCTGTGATAGATCCAGTAGGATATTACAATAAGTGAATCAATGCCTAGGCTGGATCAATCAAAAATTTTTTAGAAATGTGGAATCTGAATTCCATGTTTCCATACTTTTAGAATGGGGTTGAATGGATTGAGCCTGGACACCTGAAAAATCTGGAAGTATGAGATCTGAAATTAACTACAAATGCTACTTGAAGGAAATACAGTGTGTTTCCATCCTGGCAACAACACAGCTATCTTGTTGATTGGCCATGATTATTACAAAGTCATTGATGACAGCCATCATAAGTACAGATTTTCATTGTAAATAATTATTGTTGCAAATACAGATCATTATAAATTGGGAATTCCTCTATTATTATAAAATTTTATTTCATAATATAAATTTTAATGTGAAAACAAAATGCAATTTTAGAAAGTATACAAATTTAAATTATTAAATTTAAATTAAAGTTTAAATTTATTAAGTTTAAATTAATTTAAATTATTATATTTAAATCATAACTATGAAATAAATAATTAAATTGATTTATATTTATGAAAAGTCAATTATTAATATGCTTATTACTGTAAAATTTAATTATAGAATTTTTATATTGATATAATGTACATTTCAGCATTTAATTTAATAATATAATAATAGATTTTGTTATTTTGTTTTAAAATATTTTTAGCTTGTTTTATTGTTTTTTAGAAACAGCAAATTAAATAAAATTAATTTGAAAATTTAGTTTATTTTGCTTAATATGAGGTTAAATTAGATATTTATTGCATTTTTTAATATAAAAATCTCAAAATGAATTTTTTTTGTTATTCTTAATTAAAAAATATTTACATCTCAAGAAATAATATTTTAATTTATATTAATTTGCATGAATCATATTTGAATTATTTAAATATGCCCTCATTATTCAAATAAATGTATAAATTAAAATTACTGTAATTAATGTATAAATTATTAAATTAAAAAAATTATTTATCTTATAAAGAATTTGGATTTTATATGATAGATAATTATTTTATTATAATAATTTATACATTAATGCTTTTTAAATTGTAGGCTATTTGGAAAGGAATTCTTTGTTTAGAAATAGAAGAAAAAACTGATTTCTTTAAAAGTGGAGCAGGATCAATGGATGTAGCCCGGTAATTAAATAACTTTTTTTTTGCCCAGTCTTTATAACTATGCATTATAATTGATGATAATCAAAATAACCAAATAATTCCTTGGGTAATAATTTATATAAATTTGAGCTAAGATGATTGATCTTAACTTCTTTCTTGTTATAAAATGATTCATCTACTGATTAATAATTTAAATAGAATTTTGACTATTTATAATTATTTTCTAATAATTAGAATCAGATTTATATAATATTAATTTAAAGTTTAATTCTAATTATTTCATCAAGAGTTTACTGTAGTATTTTGAATTATCATAAATTATATTTTTTCTTGCTTGTTTAAAAAATACAATATATATTAAATTTATTATTTATTATTTTTTGTTAAAAAAATATATATATATTA
Source organism: Androctonus mauritanicus (assembly GCA_011317285.2). Lineage (NCBI taxonomy): Eukaryota > Metazoa > Arthropoda > Arachnida > Scorpiones > Buthidae > Androctonus > Androctonus mauritanicus. The sequence continues at coordinate 6,710 of WUQG02423759.1, read as the reverse complement.
AATTTAAATATTATTTAAGTTTAATATACTGTTATCAGTGCTATATATGAATTTCATTTTCTGGATCTTACTTTTGGAAATTATGAATTCATTAAAATATCAATATTTAAATCCTTTCTTCATTAAACTAGAAGGAAGGATTTAAATATTGATTACAGTTACATCTTACATGATTGTAGTTTGGTTAGACATTACAGTTTAGCAATACAGCTATCCTCAGACTTATGTTGTTTCAAGTTATGTCATTCCACATTTACATTATTTTCCCAACCAAATATATTAATCAAAGTGAGAAAATTTATCTGTACATTCTGTTTTATTGCTCTTATGTTGTCAATAAATTGGTATCTAAATTGCAAATTATTTGCATCTCACAAATATATAAGCTGTCTTGCCTCCAAACAATATCTGTTTAATTCAGTCCATCAATCTAGAACATGGAATCAATCCTGGAGCCTCTGGTTAGAAAACTGAATAATATCCACTGATTTATAATAAAGAATGAGTCAGCCACATGGAAGTGTGTTGCCTTTTATCCTTGGAAGATTTGGGATCAGTTATAGGACATATCTTCTGAATTTTTCAAAACAGTCTGTACCTAATGTATTGAATCTATTCTTCATCTCATAGTTAGCCTTATTACTGATATACACAACCTGTATTTAAACAATTTCTGTTTAGCTATTGATAGGCAAGCAACATAAAATCAGAATGGGAAATCTCTCAACAAAGATGCAAATGACACATGACAGCATAGACAAAAATTGCTAACAAAATAATAAAGTGCATCTGGAAGAAAGTTTTTTTTCTTCACTGATATTCAGGGGTCAAATATCAATCCAAAAGTCAATTCTCTTTCATAAACAATGAAAAAACCCCAATGTTGTGACAAAAAATTTATTTGGAAATTGATCCTGAAAATGTTTTTTGAGCCATTGTATTCCCATGATGAGAAACTTGAATTCAATGATCTTATTGAAATTCGTTAGCCAAGCATGTTTGAAGGATCTGATTTTAACCTGAACCTACAGATCAGATCATGACAATTTGAAAATTTAAGGAGTGAAATCATTGAAACAGCATCAAGATTCTTCAGGACATTAATTCAAATGAGCTATGAGAAGCAATAACAAGGGAAGGAATAAAGCAAATACTTGCTTACTTTTTGGAGATTCTGACAGAGAAGTATTTGTTTTTCAAGGTTCAGTATTTGATTTCCATAAGCAATGGTCAAAGATTTGTTTAGTGCAATTGCTATTATTGAATATTAGCAATTATACAGATATCCTGGCTATAGTTCAAGAGAGAATGCCCATTTCTTTGTAACTTGCTAATTGATTTATCAAATTTTAATTTTTTTTAGAAATATTGTATAAACATAGAATTAAAATATCTGTTTTTCCTGTTTAAAATTTTTGGTCCTGAACCAGGACCAAAAATTTGTTTATGGATCAGTCTCAAATAATATCATCAGTTTCACTTTGACTTAAAACATTACTTTGGGGATTCCTGTAGTATATTTGGTTTAAATAGGTTTGAATATCATATTTATTAGTTGAGTAAAAGTTATAGGAAACTTCTTAAAATCTCTATTAATGCATTAATTGTAGTATGGTGTTTCTTATAAATCTATATTGCCAGAATGACTATAATTAATGCATTAACAGAAATTTTAAGAAGCTTCCTATAATTTTTTTTAATTGCTTATCCAACTAATAAATATGAAATTCAAACCTATTATTCAAATATAATATTACTAAATTTAATACTTAGCCAAACTGCAATCATATAAGATGAATAAATGAAATTAATAATAATAAAGCCATTTATTTAATTAATATATTAAGTTTATTTATAATGCATTTAAAATTAATTTCAAAATGGCTTAGATTCTATAAGGTTCTAACAATTAAAAGATATTTATTTTTAATTTATTATTTAAGCCACTGGATATCATAAAATCATATTACTATGATTATTATATATCTTTTTGTTCTGGTAATTTTAATCATTGTTTTCTTTAATAAATTTTTAAAATTGGATAAATAATTAACAGTTTTAGCATACTATTGCAAAAATATAATTTATATGTTATTTCAAAAAAAAAATTTTTTTTTGAATTAATATAAATGCTCAAAAGAATTTTCTTAAATTTCTAATTTGTTGGTTTTTTAATTGATTCTTGTAAACAATATTGAATTTTTCTATTAGCCTTGTTGAAGAAATTCGAGAAAAATGTGGAATCCAATTAGAAAATGAAGATGTATATATGTCTACTCAATATGATGATTTTGTCAAAATGGTTGTGTTGAAATATAGAGGTGGTTCAGGTTCACCAGTCTTAATATTTGAACCAGTAAGTTGTAAATGCTTTTTTAGTTTTATTTATTGAAATAATAATAATAATAATAATAATAAATTTATTTATTTGTTTATTCTAAATTTAAAATATTTGGAATATAGTAATTTATTAAAGCTTAAAAATTTGGCTATAAAATTAATGAGAATAAATAATAATTAAAAAATCACATTAATTCTATAAAAAAAATAAAACGTTTTTCATATAAATTTATAGAAAAATAAAAAAATTTTTGTAAATTCTTTATTTTAATTTAAAGATAAATATTATTTTACTATTTTTTAGTAATTTATTAAAACTTTAAAATTATGAGCATTATATAATTAGAAGAAATATGATCTATCATTTAGCTCTAAAGATAAAATTTTACAATAATTTGTGTCAATGAAACTGAAGAAAACCATTATGCTAAATTGCATAATTCTTAAAATGTATGATAGATGTTCATTTTTTAGAAAATAAAAAAATTTCTAGAATCACTCAATAAATTCCAAAAGTAAGTTCTATTTTTTTCTTGTTGAATTATGACTATAGTTTGAAACTTTTAATGATTTCACGTATAATAAGAATATTAAACACTTTGCTCCTTTAAATTAAGAAGGATTTTAAATTAGCTAATACTAACTGTTTAGCATAAGTATATGGCACTGATGAGGGACGTACTATGTCTGTAAACGTTTTGCCATTTAAAACTTTTTACTTTGCTGTAGAGCTTATTTAGAAATTTGGTTTTAATGATTTATTAACACTTATTATATATATAGTTTCCTGATTATCTATGTAATGCTTTGAGCGATCTCATTGGATTACAACAATCACATGAAATGAGTCTTGATTGATTTTCAACATTCACATCATATAGTTGCCAAAGAGTTTCATTTGACTATTGTGGTCACATGAGTATTGTGTTTGACAATATGTCATGGTGGAATGCAGTTTGAACTATGGAAACTCAGATTTATTCGAAGATTACCATTTGTTGTGTTAATTTAATTTTTAAAGCATGGTTTTTGTCTTTTAAAAATTTATTATATCTTTCCTTAGATGCTATATTTTAATAAAAGTTTTTCACTAAGTTTGCATACAATAATTTAATTTTAATCATTGATAGGCTTAGCAATTAGGCTGTTATTATATGGTTGTATTCTGTTAAAAAGTTGGTTTGGATAATTTAATAGCATTGTTTTAAATTGGAAATCACATGCTGATGATAGTAAATGTTAATTCTTACCGCTGGCGTTTAAACAAATATTTTATTAATAACTAATAAAACATTTGTTATGCCCATACATTTTATTAATTATCTACATGTATCATTTTTCTCATATTATTTTCTTTTCTATTAGTTTAAAATGGAATCACATGCCAAAAAAATGTCACTAAAATTGACAGAGACAACAATCTTGATGAGCTCATCAAAGTCAAGAAACTCTTGATAGACTAAGACATGAAAATACAGAATGAATATCACAAATGCTTGAAAATGAAACATAATTACAAAGTCAATTATGATATGATGCTGCAATGGATCGATATCATGCTATTCAAGAGAGAAAGACAAAACCAACTGAATAATTTTTTAATGAAAATGAAATTGTACAACATGATTTGGGAATGATGAATGTGATATGTCAATTTTGTTAATCAAAGAATTTTTTGAAGCACCCCAAAAGATGGAAGATTTAATAAATGCTGTCACAAAGGTAAAATTAAACTTTCAAAACTCATTGATATATTTGGAAATACATTAGACTATTCAGCTTTTTTAAAATCAATGCTATCATATCCAACAAATCCAAATTATCATCATTTTTGTGAACATATTTGTTCATATAACAATTCTGTATTGTTTGCATCAATGGAAGCTAAAATTGTTGAATTTCAAGGCAATGGACCATATATTTTTAAAATGCATGATCAAACTCATCATCACACAATACACAAATCCACTAGATGGTCAAGAAAAGAAATTTTAAAAATTGTATATTCTGAATAGTACTTGAGCAATCAAAGAATTATGAAATTTTCTGAAAACGAACATTGCCATGCACAAATTATTGATGAAATTGATCATATCTTTTGCCAACATAATAGACTTGCAGTAATATATAGACTTGAAACTGAAGAAGAAATATTGAAAGCTCTACTTGAAAATAGAGAAATGACAATTATCAACATGGAATGTAATGGCATACATATGGATATTAGACCCATGCTTGAACAATTCATTTGCTATGAGATCATATCAGAAGCACATAGAGGTTCATTTGTTTCCATTCCTCAAATTGATATTGCACCAACTGACAGCAATTTCCTAATCATTTTAAAGCGTTGTCAATTGCCAATAATTCCAGCATTTTCGGTCATTATCAATAAGTCACAAGGACAAACATATGATCATGTTGGAATTAATTTAAATGAAATTTTTTCACATGCTCAACTTTATGTGGCTTTTTCAAGAACAAGACATCCTAAAAATGTAAAAGTTTCAATAAATGAGAATACCAGACAAGGACGATTATTAGGAGATAGAAGGTGGTTCACAAAAAATATAGATTTTAAAAGAAGTTTTCCATATTTAGCTGCTAATGGCTACAGGCTTAATAGTTATTTAAATAATAATTATTTAGAATGCAGATCATCATCCAGAATTTGTTTATCTTTATTTAAATTTTGTACATTACAATTATGCTTACCATTTAGTTTACATAATACATAATTTAAATAATCAAGGTCAGCTCTATCCTATGGGTAAGAGGTGCTTTTGTTCAAAGTTATATTTTCAGCATCCCCATAAAATGAAATCTGTAAATTAAAATGAAATTAATTTCAAGAAATTTTTATTTGTATATAAATACAAGATATGCATATGTGTACAGAAAAATAAAGCATAAAATTGAAATTTCATTTTTTTATAAGAACTATTTGGAGTTTTGTAAAGGATCATATCAGTTTAATTGAGGAGTTGTAAAGTGTTAACAAAGTCTGGATACAAAGGAGTAATTGCATTTATACCCTGATACTTGTATTTGTGCTGTGATTTCTTCATTGATTTCATGTAATTATTATTTATATAATAGATTTGATCAATATAACAAATCATATTCAATAAAATATATAACACATAATTTTGTATATTTTTTGCATTGTAGTTTTATTCAAACAACATTCAATATTTCTTAATTTTTTAATGTCATCCTTCTTACTAAATTTCTGGTTGTGCCATTGAATAAAGATATTACACTTTAAATTATTGTAAGCTGAATATTGCAATACTAAAAGTAAATAATACTATTATATAGTTACCTACCTTTGAGATTTATCACTTATATTACAATGCAATTATAATATTGAGGCAGTAATTACATATATTTCACAACATGGCTATATTAATGTGATTACATTCAAAATTTCAGTTTGCATTATACATATTCAGGCAGTATGGCACATGGCACTATTCATTTTACTGAAAACAATCAAAACAAAAGTCATTTCTGAGAATGCAGTGTATATGGATCATATATTAACATGCTGATATTGATACAGTGAACATGTTCAAACCTGCTTTGATATACCACTTATAAAGCAGTACATTAAAGCAAAGTGCTAATCTGTTGAATTTACTGTTCATTTTTATCACCTTACTGCTTATTTTAAATCATACAGTCTATCTATGTAATAGTTTTATTTCATGAATAAGATCATTGTATAAAAATTTACTATTATTTATCATCTTGAAATGGCACCCCTTCTGATCAGGTGTCTTTATGCAAGTTACAACCTACACATCCACATGAGCTGATCCTGGTCATAGTTTTATGCATTGGAGAAAAGGAAACATAGTCTCAATTTAGATACTTAAATTTTTGTTATACATGATATAAATATTATTTGCTCTGATGTAAATTTTCTTTTTATAATATGAGTATTCTTTATGTTCTGAACATAATTAATTTGGAAATTTGATATTTAAAAAATGTGATTTCTATATATATAAAATGCAATGTTTGTTTGTCTTTCTGTTCTAAATAAGCTCCCACACTGTTTGACCTATTTGGATTAAACTTTGGAGGCAACTTCCTATGATCTTATGGGGATATAGGCTACCCTAGATCAAAATAATCTCAAAAGGTTGCAGGCATCTTGGTATCATTCTATTGATTTTTGTGTTCTACTTAGGTTTTCACACTGTTTGATATATCAAGACTAAACTTTGCAAGGGGACTTCCCATGACTCTGCAGATAACATAGAGTATCAAAAATCAAAATCACCCCAGAGGGTGGGGCATTTTGGGATCATAATTTAAAATACATACTTAAATCATTTAGCCAGTTGTTTTGACTGCTGACC
>WUQG02423748.1:0-14944 GCA_011317285.2 Androctonus mauritanicus | reverse complement strand
TAACCTACACTATGACTCTTCAGCTGCACAATCTACTCGTCAGATAAACAATAACTAACGGAGTCCGTCCGTTAGTTATTGTGTAACTGAAGAGGATTGTTTTTATAACCGAAAGCACTGCTACTGTACCAAAAACATATATTAAAGTCTTTTATTCCTGCCGTGGAGCTGCTGTTTCTTGTATAATTTTTCTAATGTAAGGCAGTGTAAGATTTCTAAGTCTTTGTAATTAAGTATTAAAATTACAATTTTACAACTGAAATATGTATTTGTTAAAATTTCTCATCTAGTTATTTCAAATTTTTTTTTGCAATTTACAAGAAAATTTCAAATAAGTAGATGAGAAATTAATGATTTATAACAAATTTTGAAAATTCAAATGAAAATTCATAAATTGGAAATTCGTTTCCCATTAATTCCAATGTAAAAATTTTTAATTGGTCTTTGGATATCAAAAAGCCACCATCATTTTACCAATTAATGTTAAAGAATTTCAGAAACATTAATATAAATATTATTATGTATACTACTGTATAATGCATTAGTTTATGATATATTTCCTGTTTAATCTATTATTTGCCATTCAACTTTGAATTTCAGAATTCCTAAGTGCAAAGTGATCTTTGGATTTTAATCTCATAAGGTCTCATAATACCAGTTATGGGGTAGGGCAGTGAAAAGCCAGGCCTGGATCTTCCTTGCCTTGTGAGCTGGAGCCGAGTCTTTCTGGAGCATGTAGTCTCTCCCAGTGGCTGCCTTGTCCATCCAAGGCTTCACAACTGTCTCCACCACATTGATGTAACTTTCTGCAGTCACCCTCAGGCCTTCCTCGAAGAAGTGTGGCGCCATGACATCACCCTCACTGCTTATGATTCCCAGGACCATGACAGAGGCAGGAAATTTTGTATGCATGACAGTGGGCACATCAGAGGAATTCTGGCATATCCATAAGTCATTCTGATGATTCACTTTCCTGTCCTGGATGAAATTCTTCTCATCTAAGAAGAACCTCAGCAAACTGGCACTATCATGCTTGATGTCGTTAAGCAGAGCCTGGGCCTTCATTTTCCAATTGATCTTGTTCTTTTCAATCAACAGTTGTCGGTTCCTGAAGACAAAGGATTTGTATCTCAAATCTTTCTGCACTTCCAGACTGTTGACCTCGCCATGCCCATTTCTTTTGCCAGGAATCATGCTACTGGATTCTGGTCAATCTTCTCCTTCAATTCAGAGACAAATTCATTATTCCTCTTGCAATCAGATTGCTTTCTGTGTTTGGCTCGGTCAGGAGTAAGTTCCTCTGTGCTAGACTCCCTGAATCTTTTGGCTATATCATAAACTTGAGTCTTCTTGTGGCTAAGCCATGCAATGATTTCCTTTGGTGTTTTTCCCACATGAAGTGATTCAATAATGGTTGCCCTCTGATCGTATTCACAGCTTGTTGAAGTAGAAGCCACCATTTTGTCAATTATTAATTATCTCCATGTTGACTGAAATTATAGCTAAATTATAACCCATGCAGAATTTGCAAGAAATTCTGCCTAAAAAAATTCCAGATTTATGCAAAATGACCTTGTAGAAAATGAAATTTTTGTAAAATTAATTAACAATAATATTTATATTTATAAGCTACATTAAAAGCCAATTTTGATTATAAAATTATAATCAAAATTGCCTCATAAATAATGCTATGTTTCTATATACTGTATATCTTTAATATAATAATAAAATTCAAATACAATTACCTTTTTGTTATAATAGATAAAATATCTCCAATTTTTATATTTAAATCACCTGGTTCTTGAGCAATGAAATCTCCAATTGCTTCATAGATTGAAGACTATATTAATCATTTTTTAAATATTATATTAATAAATTGTGATTCTGTTAAAAAAAAATTACTATAAACTAAAAAATATACATACATTATCATCATCATCATCATCTGTACATTCTTCACCTTCTGAACTGAATAAAAAAAATTTGTTATAATTGATATAATAAAAGAATTCATAAGATGTATAATGGGTCCTCATTTAATGTCACTTCACTTATGTTGTTTCATTATTATGTTGCTAGAAAAAATTAAATTAAATTAATGAAAAAATACAACATTTTAAGACAATGAAATAATAAAATCCTGTTTTCATATATTTCTCTTCACATTAGGCAGAAAACAAGGAGGAAACTTATAATTTTGAAAACAAGACAATAATATTTTATACAAATCCTAACTCAAGTATACAATACATTAATTAAATTATACAATATATATAGGACATTCAACAGAATTAACTGGATGCAAATGTTTTGGCTTTCCATTCAGAGAATCTGGGATCAAATATGGAATTCATTCCTTGGAAAATTTATATGCTAGATCAATGAGGTTTTTGATTTAATTTAATATCATGATTTTCAGGAACTTAACCTGAATGTTAAATGAGGACCCACTCTGATATATTTATTCTGTAATTTCAATCATATATTTGAAAGATACATTTATAATATAATAGATTTATAAATGTATCTTTCATGGCTAAATATCATCATCATATACAATATACTCATATAAAAGCTGACTTCCTATTTTAGCCCCAAATATGTCCAAAACCTATATACTGTATATATAACCCAAACCCAAATTTCAAGAATTAAAGCAATATCATATTTATTGAAATAATTTTTTTATAATTTCAAAAACTTACAAATTTAATAATGATATTGGAACAAACATGGGCATTTATACAAAATATCAGAATCATTACATTGAAATATAATGACATACAGATAAAAGTGGACAGGGAACAAGGTATAAACATGATATGCCACATCCAGTCACATTTCCCAATAGCTTGTAGTCTATGTTCTTAGCAAATGTATATTTCCAATAAACAAAACAGTGAACCAGCTTTATGTGTAACAAATAGTACTAATATCATGCTTAATATTTTTAGCAAAATTTTTTTGTATATTATCTTCTATAAGATCTTCTGATCTTCAAGTAAGATTTAAACATAGTCAAAACATGCCTAGAGCAGATAACTCATTTCTAAGTTGCAATAAAAGATTATTAAGCATATGCTTTTGTCTAGCTTATTATTTTGATTTGGATGGAAGGCTGTTGAAGATTATAGTGAGGTTCAAACCATGCAATCATCTCTTGGTCAAAGCCATCTTAATAGCATTGTCTTGTAGGCCTTCGACAAAGCAATGAATTCAGCTCTATTCACTCATTCATGGGAATAAAAATGTAAATGGTCAATAAAATTAAATCTTTAGACTTATTGGTACTTTCAACAAAATCAATGTTCAAATAAAAAAGTGATGTAAAGTAAGAATTAATCAACAGAAACTTCTGAACGTTAAAAATATTTTATTTTTTTTTTACAAACTGTATTGTTGATTGGAAGTTGAAACATATTTTATTACAAATTGTCATTTTGTAATAAAATAACAAAATGTACTGAGTATAGTCATTATTTTAAGGACATATGTAAGATCATTCATTGAATAATAATAATAATAATAATAATAATAATAATAATAATAATAATAATAATAATAATATCTTGAATGGTCTTTTCCATGATTTAACTTTAATCCCTTTTTTTAATTATTTTATAAGTGAATTCAAACTGATAATCAACATTTATCAATCTATAATAAATTTATCACAAGACCCCTGGGTGAATTTATCACCAACTGATGAACACTTGGGCAACTGCCCAGTGCATCTATGCATTAAGACAGTAGTGCCTTTGAAGCCACCACTAAATTTCATCTTTCAGATTTTTATTTGAATTTTATGTTGTTACTTCCTTCAATTACTGTGGAAGATTAAGATTGGAATATTCTTAATGATTCAGACATAATAATTCTGGAATGAGTTACATGATCCAAAGATGGTATCAATGGATATCTGATATTATCATCTATTGTATGTTATACAAAAAAAAAAAGCAAAGCATTTCCAGGCAGTCTACAGTTATAATGTTAGAGGGAAGAAAAACAATTTGAAATTTAATACAGCAGCCACTATTTTTAATGGCAGAGTAATATAGCATAATGTATAGCTGGATGACATATATTAAAAATTATACAATTTTTGGACAGCAAGAATATAAGAACTCTGTAACATTCTTCAAATTATGAAACAGTAACAGCATGACATTCATTTTGCCTAATGTATTAAAGAACCTGTAAATGTGGACAAGAGAATGAAAACAGACAATTATAATATGTAGTATGTAATGTAATGTTAACACCATAGGATTTCCTCGTTTGTGGACTTTTAATTGAATTGCTTTTCTTAATTTATATTTATAAATAAAACTATCGTTTTTTATATTTCATATAGCTTTTTCTGCTATATGTAATTTCTATTTACCAAATTTTGTTTGTTGTAGTTTAAAATTTTTGTTTATATTAAAATTCATTCTATAAAAATCTTCAAACCATCATATAATGTTTATTTATATTTTATTGTTGACTGAGGATGGTTTATTGCTAGGCTGAAACATTTCTAATATATAAATTTTATCTGGACAAATTCATTCTCTTTTTTTTGGTATGATCATTATGACGTCATTTAACATACCATATTGTGTAAAACATCTGATATCATCAGTCAAATGATATAATTGTGATGCAATAATTGATAAAGTCACAAAATATAAAATAGTATATGATGTCAATATTAAATAACAATGATACTATAATAATGGGTGACATTACAAACATATAAAATGCATTTGATGTCAATGTGATGATATTATATATAAAAGAAAAATTATGTACAGGAATCCCTACATACAAAAGAGTTGCCTTTAGAAATTTCAATTATAATTTAAATCAGCTATAATTTGGAATATGATATTCCATAGACACAATGTTATAAATAAAGGATACATTCTGCAACTACCAGAATTCAGAATATTCAATATTTTTAAAAAACTAGTAATGTACAATAATGTTGAAGAACTGCTGTTTAGTCTTTGAAATGAGGAATGTGTATCTCATGCACCCCAGCACTTTTAAGTAAATATAAAAAATATAATGGAAAAACAAAGATGAAATATTTTTGTGTGGCTAAGTTTCCAGCATCAGCAAGATGGCCTCATGATAAAGCAGTATTTTACTACAGATTCAGTTCTGATTCTCATATATCTAGTTTCTCAGGAGGAATCAGCCAGGCCTTCGAACCCATCTTTCAATTTTTCAACTGATTTAATCATGGCTGCTTGCCAGCCTGACTCTAAAAGTAGCCATTGCCAAAAGTATTCTGTGTGCTTTAACAGCATAATTCAAACTAATTCACCCCAGTTTATAGCAAAAATAAATAGTTATTTTATTAATGCCTCTTACCAATGATTGATTGATTACTACACAATCGAATCCACTTTAGACCCAATTATGAACTGCCCAAATCTGTAGTAGATCAGGAAGACTTTACTTGGAACAAATATCTATCAAAAAGCATATTTAACCGTTTCAGCTATAATCTAATTTAAATTTTGTGTTTATTGCGTTCAATGTTCTTTTACGTTTTTCACTGTGAATTCCATTCCATGTATGTAAGCCTGAAGATGACAACGACTAGTTGTCGAAAACATTAGCGGTAATAAATTGTCCCTATCTAACTGCATCAAGTGCTGGTGTGTTTGTATGCATTGATCTATCAAAAATTTTCCGAGGTATAGAATCTCAACTGATTATTCAAATAAGTAAATTAATTCATTATATGTGATTTCACGAAATATTTTTAAATTAAAATGAAATCAAAATAAACATTGAAAACCAAATAACTACCATTTCTCTTTTATATTATATGCCAATTTCTTTCTTATTGGATATTAAATAGCTAGGTATTCCAATGCTCATGAAAAACCAACTACACCTGATAACAATGAATAATTAAGTGAAGTATGAAGTTGAATGGGCCAAACCTGAACACCCAAAAAAATCTGAAGATACAAGACCTGGAAAAAATACATACAAATACTCCTTAGTGAAAATACAGTATGCTTCCATCCTGATGACTATTTAGCCATCTGGTCAACTGGCTGCAAATAATGCAAAATCATTAATGGTAGCTCTCATAAGTATGAATTTTTATCCTAAATAATCACTAAATACATATTGTTATTTGGACCTTCATAAATTAGGGACCCCTTGTACTAGAAATGCTCAGATTTGCAAGTTATAAACAAAAGATATATTCTACAACTATTAGAACTCAGAATATTCAATATGTTTTAAAAAATAGTAATGTACAATGAAGTTGAAGAAACAAAGTTGTTGTTTATTCTTTAAAGTGAAGGGAATATGTATCTCTTGAATATCAGCACTTTATGTAAGTAAATATAAAAAATTCAATGGAAAAACACACTAAGTAGTTCTGCTAGAATTAAAAAAATTGAAAACAACTGATATCACAAAAAACATTGCTTAAAACTCAATGATTAATCAAAGTACCATTCACAAGATTACATATTTATTTCAGATCAATAAGTGATTAATTAAAAACAAAACCAGCTGAAGTTATATATATACTGTATATAAAATAATAATTTGAGAAACTTAAAATATATCTTAAACATCTATTTTAATACATAAGTAGTTTGATATTACAGTATTTACAATGATAAAAACAATAAATAATGGCTTTACATATCCTTCATGCAATAATTTTTAAAGTAGATGGAGTATTTAGAGGAATACAAAAAACAGCCTTCAAATAAAACATATAATACAGTTATATGACATGATATATACGAATCAAATAAGCGTAATTTATTATTAGTGTTCCTAGTAAACTTCTAGCTTGCTAAGATTAATTTTAGCAATTATTTTGAATAGTAGATTAGTTTTATTCAAACTGTTCTCCTATTTTGAATTTTTCTCTACATTAATTCCAATCGTTAATGCACACATTATATAAATATATATATAGAAATCGGTTATCTGGGAATATAGTAGTCATCTACATAAAAAAATATAAAAAATTTCCGAAAGAAATATGGGGCAATAGTCGATTTATGATTATTAATTAATTATACAATATTTAGGTGTAGAATTATATTGAAATGGGTTATGTCCGATTTGGAAAATTATATAAAATACAAATTTCATCCTTTTCTCTGTGGAGTTATATTATATACAAACTCTTCTCCCTAATACGATGCGCACAAAACAAGTAATACGGCACTATGGCTGAGGCGGGAAGCTCGCCGGACAGTCCAATATTGTGTAGGACTTCATGGCAAGATCTCAGTGATGGACGTGGGCACAGCTAAAGCAGTCTCAATTCCGTATTTTATCCTCCACAAAGGATAAAATATAAATAATTATTATGTTAATTTAATTTTTAAACTTACGAGTATTCGTCGCTGTCTGCTATCTTCTCATCGTCTTGCTTGTCATCCATACATGCTGCCATTTTTTTAATCCAAAAATTTACACGATTTCTTAATTCTAGTTTTTATTCCATTATTTTTTATGAACATACTGAATAAAAACAACTGTAAAAATAAAACATTTAGCAGACAAATATTTTAATTTATAAAATATTTATTGCAATAAAATTAATTATCTTAAATAATTATTTTAAATTATTAATGATGAAACTATCATGCTTTTTTGGTAACAGATGTCACCACTTTCCACGAGTACTAAGTAGCGGGGCGAAACAAGCCTTTATAAATATTTCCAAAGCTTGGGAGCCGAGAATTGAATCTGGATCCTTCAGGTTGGAAAGCCGAAGAGTTTCCAAGCAGCCAGTCCGGCCGACCGAACTATCGTGCTTATAATCTTGCAGGCTGATGTTCGGAAAAGACTAGAAAAACAATAAATTATCTTGTAATAAATTTCATTAAATTAGAAAAAATAACAAATATTGGGCATTTTCGACTAAGCTTTATAGGATATTTTTTTTGATAAATTATTATTTTATCCATTTATCAGGTTTCTTTGTTTGTATGTATAATAAATTACAATATTAATAATCTGAATCCTTTACCGATTTTCCTGTTTAATAAATTACAGATATCCCTCCATAGAGTTAACAATATATAACTAGAGTGCGCATATCCAGTCTAACGTGAAGAAACCGGCGCCATGTTGGTTAAGTATTGCAATATAATATCCATTATATTGCATACAATGAAATATAATGCATATTGCATTATATTGCAATATGCATATTGCATAATTGCATAATAATTGCATAAGTGCATAATAGTTGCATAATAATTGCATAAGTGCGTAATAAGCGCATAATTGCATAATCGCATAGTTGCATAATACTTACATAGTTATATATATAGTAACTCTATGTATCCCTCTTATAACACGGTAGATAGGTTCCTGAAAAACAGCATGTTGTGTGAAACCGTGTTATATGAGTCCTTGAGCCAACACAAAAGAGAGTTACGTTCCAAAATCAATTAATATGAAGATATCTTTAGATAAAGTTTAATCTAAACTACTCGTAAAATAGCTAAGATAAAATATTCTTATTTAATTTATCTTTTATAAGATAAAATAAATGAATAATTCAATCAATCACTAAATAGAAAGTTGTATTTAAAAGATCACTTCATACGTATCTTGTATTTATGTAAAACTCAACTTACAAGTATAATTAGACAATCAGAAATATTTTTATTCGTTATTTATACAGTTATAAAATAATATGAACAACATATATCTATGAATATGGAGTACAGTAGTCCCGAGTTTGGTCTTTGACTTGAGAACAACTTTAAATAGCTGGGCTATCAGTTCTTCACGAGAAAGACCTGCATATTAATATGCAAGTCTTTCTTGTGTATAGGTCTATGCAGCTAGACAATAGAGTAAGAAAAAGTATCAAGATTTAACGAGTAAAATTTGACTAAACTATACAGCAAGATCGCGGTTAATAGGATGGAAGAGATTCGTTGCATACCTCAATTAAACCGGGCAATTCAAAAAGAACAATCAAGTAATGATCCTATGTATCCAATAACGTTACTTAACTCTCTACCCGCATACACACAAGTTTTCTTCGTGACTTCCACTGATGCTGTAGATTACAGGTTTATTAATTCTTAATTTATATTTTATATTAATTTTATATATTTTAAATTGCAGAGAAATGTTCCTTAAAAACACCAAACAACTTTCTCGTGATAACCAAACATTTTTGTTATGGAAAGAATATAGTGATTTAGGTGAAATAGAATCTTTAACAGTGCCAGCTGATGCATTCTTCTGGATTGTGAAAAAAATTTCAAATAAAGTTATCAATAAGTTACTTCAGTGGTTTCCAAACTGTGTTTGAGTCCCCGTTTTTCATAAAAAATGATACGCCCCTTCATTTTATAAATACTTTCTACTTACAATTTAATATTACAAAATAATATACCATATTTTGTATAAAGTTCTTATACATAAAAAATATACATTCATTATGGTGTAATAATTTTTAATACAATTAAACCTTATTAAAAAATAGAATACATGTTTAATACAACGTAATATTTAATGCGATGGATGGGCTTAATTTTCGGCACAAAGTTTCTTAAATCGGGGGTCATGGAAGATATCAATACTTGCAATTCTTTTTTCAATCACTACACGAGATCGATATTTTGTCATTAAAACAGCTACAGCAGAAAGTTTCTGGAAACATGGATATATGAACTGTATAATCTTTTACGGATTCATTTTTTTTCGACACCAGTTTGAATTTACTTTTTACTTGTTTACAGTATATCAAAAATGATGTCTTCGTTAATTCTTGCGCGCCCCTTGAAATAGACTCATGCCCCACAGTTTGGAAAACACTGACAAGGGAAGGAAGGGAATTGTCCGACACTGATTTGGACCAAACTTTGAATGTATTTAGAACTGCATGAGTAATGATAATATGCAAAATATTACGTCCCCGTTTTGGTTGTTAAAAAAATAGGAGAGGTTTTATTTAACCCATTCTTTTCGTATGTTATGACAAAGTCAAAGTTCTAAAAATGACAAGGTCTTTCGACAAGTGCTTCCGACTCGGAAGAACACGTTCAAGAAAATATCTACGCAAATACTCAAATTTATTAAAATATTTTGATGTCGGCAGCAAATAAAAAAAAAAAACATCACACTAGTGGTAACCCACTCGGAAGTGCAGTTACATCTCCTATATATTTTTAACAACCAAAAATGGGGAAATAATATTTTACATATTATCACCACTTATCGAGTTCTAAATACACCCAAAGTTTGGTCCAAATCGGCATCGGACAATTCCCTTCCTTCCCTTGTGAGTTACTTCATTTGTATCGTGTAAAACCAAGACTAGTGGAATATTTTTTGAATTATACATCACATAACTGGTTCACTGGATGCATAGAATAGTAGATAATGGACTGGAATTATTTGTTATAATCAAAATATTTCACACAGAGAAATAGTAATCTGAACAACAGTAAATTAAAAAATAAAAACCAAAAATTGATTAAAGTTAATCAACTGCAATTTTAAGTTAGCTGTGCTCACAAATTCTAAAAAAAAAATAATAAAAAACAGGGTTAAGTGTAACATTATTATATTTAATTTCTCAATTTTTTTTATAGCTAATGTGGATCACTGTTGCTGAATTTGAATTATACTAAACATCTAAGAAAAATATTGAATAATTTAAATGTTACATTAATATAATGTAATTTTTGCTGTTAGGTTTGGAGTAAAAAATTGATAACTAAAGTCGGCCGATTATTGCCTAAGAGGTCATTCCTCAGTAAAAAAAAAATCGACGAATTTTCCGGCACCTAGGCCATTCGGACGAGACTGTTAGATGTTGGGGCCAGTGGATGAGTGAGGTTATATACTGTGACTAGGCTCAGGATGCGTCGACAGACTACCATTAGAGAAGACCAGCTGCTCCTCCGATAATCACAGTGTTTCGTTGTTTGCCATCCAGACACAGGTGATAGCATCGTTGCAGGTCTGTCTCTGCTAGAATCATTTCAAGACGCGTGGCCGGATATTTGGTCTCATGGCGTCCATTTTTTTGCAACAGAATATGATTATTTTTGCATCGTTTTTCTTGCAGTATATGTATATATTAATATAGCCTATAAGTTTTTTTTTATTGTATTTTAAATGAGTACTTTTATTCTGATGCATATTTTATCCCTATGATAAGTTAAAAGTAAGACAAGATCCTGTTCATGGATAGCCTGTTTCACTCAATGATATTTTCAACAGCCGCAATAATGATGTATGGAATGATGAAAATACATACGCTGTCATCTCTATCAGGATCGATAACTAAACCAATACCTGGGCTTACCTGGCATTATCGAAGAACATCTGACAATACCTTATCTCCTGCACCCATTTGGATGGACACACTTACTTGCGGTTCTTACAATATATGCTACTAGAGCTTTTGCAATATCTTTTGTTATCGCGAGATGATGTGGCTACAACACTAAGGTACGCCAACACTCTTCAATGTCGCCGTCGCAATCACTTGAATATTGCATTTTATCATCAATGGATTAGAGATGGTCCCGTTCCTTGGTCACTGCAATCATCGGACCTCACTCCTGAAGGACATCAATTCAATCAGTTTATGAAATCCCAGTGAGGAACTGGTTGCTAAGGATCCTAGCTGCATGACTCGACGTGCAGAATCTGAATTTTTTAGGAGTTAACAAAAGATGAATCATGGACTTTTCAATATAATCCATAGATCAACAGTCAAAACATACAGTAAGAAACTCTCTCTTATCAGCCCGATTGGGGTGTGGAAACACTTCGGCTTTCCATTCTGGAGGATCCGAGTTCGAATCTCATCCCTTAAAAATGTTTATTATAGGATCCGGGCCTGGCTGATCCTCCGGCAGGAGTGGCAGCTTGTGGAAGGATTTGATGGTTTAAAAATAATAATAAATGAGAAAGATAATTAAACTTTAATAAAATAACTTGAAGTATAACAGATTCAACATTTTTTGTAATTAAATCATTAATTTCTGTTATTAGAAATATTACATATAAATTTCTTTATGCCTGATGAAGTGATTATATAAAAAGCTTAACATATTGAAATCAGATTTAGTGTTCATAATAATCACAAAATATATTGAAGTATTTTCAAATTACTTTTGGTGAAATTTATTCATCATGTTTAAAACAGATTCATGAAATAAAAATTATTACAGTTATAATATTCTTAAATTGATCTGCTATTCTTTTTGTTTCTTAACTCAAATTTTTTAACATAACTTTTATGAATACTAAAAAACAGATGAAATAAATTAATAATAATAGAAAAATAAAATAAAAATCAATATATGAAGCTTTTAACAATAAAACATCTGACACTAATTGATCAGTTTTCACGTAAAACTTATTCTATAATATTCTGAAATCAATTAAAATTAAATAATTTTTAATATTATACAATATTTAATGATGATTAAATCATATTTTAATTATTATTATTAATGTGTGAAATTATGGCTTGTATATTTATAAATTTTAAGAATGAATATACTGTAAAATCAGGAATAGATGAAATGTATATATTCAAACCTTTAATTACATATCAGTATTTACTTTGTCTAAATCCTTGTGTAATTAACATTCAGTTTTTATATATTAATTCTCCTTCATTTATCATATTTTGTACAGACTTTCTATGAAATTAAAGAAGAAATATGCCAAATTTGAAATGTTTTAATTTGAAATAATTTTTAATAAGCTATGTGTATATATATATATATATAACGGATTGTAATTATATATTTATAATATATATAAAATTATAATACAATATAATATTGTGTCTACATGTATACACTGATATGCAAAATTATATTGTATTATAATTTAAATATTTATACACAACGTAAATATTGCAATATTGCATATAAATATATGATCATCAACTTTTGGATTACTTTATTAAAAAATTAAAAAAGTGCTAAACATCACTTCTCAAAAATTTAATTTAAGTAGAGATTTTTAAAACAGTGCACTTACTTTATAACATTTGTGTGTTTTATATTTGTTCTATTTTTTGTATTTCATTAAAAATTTACACATTAATAATAATTTTTTCTTTTTTAATTTACAAAAATATTTAACTAGTGGAAAACCTTATCTATTGATAGTTAATCTATATCCATGCTATAATTTTGTTAATTTTTCCACTTATATTTATTTGGATCAAGAATGTAGAGAATGATATTCACATCTTAAAAATTATTTGTATATATTAATTTGTTGTCATAATTAAAATTCAAAGATTAAATTTGTTATAAATACAAATTAATAAGTTCATTCTTTTTATTTACACTACAAATATGGCCACAACAATAAATTGTACATGGACAAGTTTGTTATCAAAGCAATTCACACAGAAGTCTGAGTGCAAAATCTAAAATTTCTCAAAGACTGAATGAGATAGAGAATGAGGTTATAGAGAATATAGTTCTGGAGAGGTAATAATGCAGTTTCTTAGGATTAAACAATACTACTTTCCTTAAGAAATAAATTACACAAACATTAGATTTTTAGGATTTTTAAAGTTTATAAAACATAGCAAGACTAAATATTGTATTGTGCAATAGTAAGAGAAAACTGCTAGAAATGGATCATTAAAAATCAATATACATAATTCCCATTTTATAATTATGTTGCTATAATTCCATATGGGAAACAAGTAATCCATTATGATTTAAGTAATGCATACATAGAAGACTATGAAATTATCCACAATAAAAATAACAACTCAGGCCCCATTTTATCCCACTGAAATCAATCTAAAAATACACAGTTTACTAATCTGTAATGTCTTACAAATTATCATCATAATTACCTGCTAACATAATTTATTTTACATCTAAAAAGTTTTCTAGACACTTCTACAAATTTATCTAAACAGTTTGCAATCAAACAGAGTGTAATTTCCCTACTAAATTTTTCTTTGGATGGATGACTATTAAATCTGTAGGGAAGTCAACTGGATTACAGGCAAATTCTGGCTGACAACAAGTATAGTCTCTGTTGTCTAATTTTGGTTATGCTTCCTGTTCCAGTGCACCAAGCACCAAAGTATGCATCTGACTCAGAGACTCAACCTCTGACTATGCTGTAGCACAGTTTCACTGTACAAGTTAATTAATGACCCAAATCTTTATTCATATTTTTCAATTGGCTTTTGGGCTAAGGTTTCTTAAATTTTTTGGACCAGGGTTTGAAGGAGATATGGCATCTGGACTTTTTTGATTATTGATTTTAGTTTCATGATTTATTTCAAGTTGAGAGAGTTTCCGCCACAATTCATCACGTTCTTTTTCTTTCCTTTTCTCTCTGAAAAATAAAATATATACACACTATAATAATAGTAATCATTTTGATTATATTAATGATTATCATCATCATTATTGATTATTATAATAATCAGTTAAAAGGAGACAATATAGAAAGTTCCATCAACTTTTTGATAGAGTAGCAAAAATAATCATACTAAATTTATTAAATATTTTGAACATTCACATCTCTAAGTAATAGTTATTTATATCTGTAAAAATGTTGTTAAGCCAAAAATTGGTTCAAATTTTTGAACAACATATATTCAAAATTTACTGTTCTAAATCATATAAGTTGGAAAACAGATACAAATTTATGAATCATGTAATTTGATAAAATAATTATAATTATAAGCCTACACAGGGACATAAGTCTCTAAGATATAAATCTATCTTAGGGACTTATGTTCCTGTGTAGACTAACTATATTATTAATTGTGTATTAACAGGATTGTGTAAATTAGTATATGAAATATGAAGCTACTTAAATTAATGACAGTGAAGCAAGTATGAGGTGAGTTATATTTTTTTAATATCAAATGTTAGGTGTTTTAAATAATTGTTGTTAAAAAAACTATGACACAAATAAT